>OY744603.1:13016873-13066873 GCA_963556255.1 Allolobophora icterica | reverse complement strand
TAAATTTTTAACTGTATCCATAATAGCTTAAATTGTTTACTCATTTACTTACTTACCTATTTAGCTATATGATGTCTTTATTTCGACAATTTCCGGGCGCCATAACTGGACAGTACCCCAAGACGGGGCTCCATCTCACACAGCCAGAAATACGATCAACTTTCTTCGTCAGGAGAATGTTAACTTCATCGAGTCAGACATGTGGCCACCGAACAGACCTGATTTAAACCCAGTAGATTATGCCATATGGGGTGCTTTGCAAGAAAAAGTCTACCTTCGGCGAAAATTTACCACAGTTGAGCAGCTCAAGTTGGCAATAATCGAAGAATGGAGAAATCTGGAGCAGCGCGTTGTTGACAGTAGCATAAACGAGTAGCGTCGACGCTTAGAAAAACTCGTTGAGAAGCAAGGAAGACACATTGAACATGATTTCTGATTAGCTAAATACTTGGCAAACAAAATTACATGAAACAATATAATTAATTGAATTATATTTTTAAATAAATCGTATGCTACAAGATGTTCTCACTTTTTTTGGCCCACCCTGTATACGTACATCTGTAGGCCTATGTGTGTGTTATGTATGTAGTCATGCACGTATTTGTTGTGTGTATCTAGGTATGCATGCACGTGCGCACGTAATTGTGTATTATGTAATGTGATCACAGATTTATATAGCGCCTTTTCTATAGAAACACATCAGAGGTGCTCTTGACCTAACGATAAAAAAAGGATCGAACAAAATTGTTTTTAGGCGCTTACGGAATAATCTTCTGATCTGGTACCCTGGAAATCGGACTTGGACCTCTTTTGGACTACTCTTTGGAAAACCCCTCTGATATGATTTGGTCTTCTGGAATCTGGAATCTGGACTCGGACTTCTCTTGGATTGCTCTCTGGAAACACTCTCTGATTTGACATAGCGCTCGTGAATAGGCTGGTGCCCTGCGCTTGGCCTTCGAGTGGCGCTTTAGAAGTGGAGATACGATTACGATTACGAATTATAAGATGCTAGGTAACCTATTCCGTGTAAAACGATGTTTATTTGGTTAGCGAAAAGTTGTGGGTTCGCGCCTCCTAAGTGGATTTCGTGTAACGCCTCTGGGCAAGTTGTTATTGAACACGTTCCGCTGTCACTAAGTAGTAGACCTATAATTTGGAAGTTGGGTAAGTTATTATTAAATGGCAAGTCCTGCGATGCACTGACGCTTGAAATTCGTCCACACGCCTGTCGTACTTTCCACATAATGCTCTAAAATCACTGCTAATTTAATCCTGGTTTGCGTGTGTGCGCTCAATATGGATTACTTGCAGTATTATTATTATTATTACGGATTTATTAAGCACCACTATCTAATGAACAAGCATTAATTGAGGGCATTATGCGATTGTAAGTGAAGGACTTGCTCAAAATCCCTACACAGTAATCGCCTCAGCAGGATTGAACTCGTACTCTCTGCGTAGAAAGGCTGACCAATCGGCTACCGTGAACCACAATCGGCTACCGTGAACCCCAATCGGCTAATGTGAACCCCAATCGGCTACCGTGAACCCCAATCGGCTAATGTGAACCCCAATCGGCTACCGTGAACCACAATCGGATACCGTGTTTCCGTGGGACATAAGTATATCCATGCATACGTACAAATAGCCTATGTATACACAAATGCATACACACATACATACAGTAATAAATACGTTTATATATATTTTATTTATTTAGGCATATCCAAGTTCATTGAGGAATAATTCCATGGCTGCCGATGCACAAACGCATTGAGCATAAGATCCTACTTTTGCGTAATAACTGCCTTGTGGGCTGTGCTTCATTTAATCTTCTAATGGAGTTGTGTGTCTCGGTCTCATCGATTCCTTGCGGTAGGCCTAGATCTCTTCGCTCTGCTGCGCAGGGTGATCTGGATGTTTCCTCAACCAGAACATATACAGTACAGCACAGAAGCTTCGCTGAGGTCGGTCCAACTATGCTACAATCTGGCTATTTGCAAAACGTCTTTTAAGAATCTCACAAGGGTGCTTAACATGGCAAAATAATAGAATCTAAAGAGGTGCGTCTAAGGAAGGCCTTAAGACGGCTGTGATGAAAAAACACGTATGTTTAGTGGTAGACTGTTCCAGGAGAGTTGTCTAATACAGGAGAAAGTACGATGTGCCTTCGTCGTCGTAGGGACGCGCGGGGCCAACAGGTCTCCTTTGGCCGGAGACCGCAACGATCGTAGACTAAGCTGACTAGAAACAGGAACGCAGAGCTCTCTAATGACCATAGTCAACACATTTGCCTTGTGAATAACACATAGACTCGATAGAAGTTACTACAAGAATCTTTCGACCCAATCGCCATTCTTAATCATATGTAAACAAAAAATTATGAAAACAGTTTTAGTTTGAATGAAATATCAACGATATACATTTTTCATCAATGCAGTTAGTCATTTTTTAGTGAGAAACTTCCTTAATACCGATCTCTTCTGCATAATATATAAACCAATAAACCAAACAACACCGTAATCAAGTCAAAACCCAGAAGATTATTCTTCGCATAACAGATAATAACAAGAGTTTTTACGAAAACAGCTTGCCAGGGAAACACATACTCTGCAAAATCTCAGGAGGAAAGAAAACATTTTACAAAATCTATCGCATGAAACTGTCACTTTTCTACTAAATATAAGCAAGATATTGTCACAGATGTTAAAAACGGTTAAAATTATCAAAATAATCAGAAATTTATCTCGAAAAGCACAGAAGGCGAACCGCAATTCAGTTTATATAATGTCGAATAATCTTCTCTTAGACGAGGTCGCAAATCAAAACATGATTTGATTTCTTCCAGTAAAATTGATAGATCTCATTAAATAACGCAATATACTCTTATGTCTGCATGATGGTGTTTCATGAGGCTCTACAAATTCACAAATCAATACAATACAATAATATTACAAGTCGATAAAATGTGTAGTAACATAGTTAAATTAATCTGCAAGTTTTTCATTTGAGAAATCGTCTCTTCATTCAATTACGCACTTCATCTGCAGATGTCTGGACTTAATTTCAATAATCTATCGAAGCCTTTGTCGCATTTTCTTTGCGATAGTTTGCACGTAAGCATTACACAAATAATTGCATAAAAATTTAAATCAAAGAAAAAACGTAAGCTGCAACTGTCAGTTTTGTCTTCAGTACAAAAAGTACAAAAAGAAATAATCTTACTAGATGTTCTTCAGGAAGTCAAATTTAACTCAGGTCCAGGTCTGCAGATATTTGGACTTAGATTAAGGGAATAACCGATGTCAGTGATTTTTATAATAGTTTTGACCTTGTACAAAGAAATGCAATCAAACATTGCAGGTTTCTGTCAACTGGATTGGTCTACAACAGTGGCTGCAAAACAAACAGGCGAAGTCGAAATAGGTTACGGAGTTTCCTATGTGTTTAGCTACACGTGACTGAGTTTCATTGAAGCAGATGAAATTGAATGCAGGTGAGAACTGTCATCTAAGTGCTTAGATCGTAGAGATCATGAACGACGAAGCACATGTCTATCCACATATACATTGGTTGCACTGCTGAAATATCCAGCTTAAGGACAGCATCGAAGACGGTCTGAAAATGAAAGCAAAATACTGAAGGTACAAAACCATGCTTCCTAAACGTGTTAAGGTGAGGTACAAAATAGACAGAGTTGTTTTTCAAATACTAAGTCTTAACAAGTCTTAATAGTCAGCACTGCAAACTATTCTATTATAATATATTATTATTTAAACGTATATTATATATTATTATAAAAACTACCATGCACTGTTGGCGCATGATATGATATCTATATAAATAAAGCGAGAATTCTGTGTGTGTGTGTGTGTGTGTCTGTCTGTCTGTCTGTCTGTTTGACCGGGATTAACTTCTACAATTTTGCACCTTTTTCACTCGAAACCTTCACTACTGTGTCGGCCTCGGCTTCGGACACCCAGTGGAGGGGTTCGCGTCCCCCGTTTTCACCCCTACCATGGTGAAAATGCCCCAAAACTCTACCCACCCGACCGTCCATCACGCGCAAGCTCGCCTATTCCACTGCCAAGCGGTTCTATTTATGGCGCCGGTATTCCCCAACGTCATTAATAATGCACATAACGACACCGCAGTTCTATTTATGGCGCCGGTATTCCCAACGTCATTAATAATGCGCATAAGTTGTTTACTTTCGCACAAAATTTAATGACGATCGATTCGAAGTATATTCATCGTTTTACAGCAAAATTTTAACACATGTATGTTCAAAGACAAAGATCTAAATTATTTACAGTATATCAAACAACCAGTCTGCTTTACTAAGGGCGAGGCCGACTACAGACCGGCTGTAAGGGCTAGATTTCTGGCGTTTTCTTTAACACGCCAACGCCCGGTTCACCCTCTTTGACTGCAAAGCAGTCAGTCCACCCCCACAGGTCGCCAGACGCCACCACGGCCTCCAAGACTGCGAAGCAGTCACCGCCAGAGGGCGACTGCGAAGCAGTCAGTCCACGGCAGAGGTCGCTAGATGCCAGAAGGCGTCTACAAGACTGCGAAGCAGTCTCCGCCACAGGTCGCCAGACGCCACAAGGGCCTCCAAGACTGCAAAGCAGTCGCCGCCAGAGGGCGACTGCCAACATTGCCAAGCAGTCGTTGTTGTTGTTGTTGTTGTTGTTGTTGTTGGTGGTGGTGGTGGTGGTGTGAAACTTATAACCCCGGGCAACGCCGGGTAATCCAGCTAGTATTTTAATAAATCAATCAATCAATCAAAATTATATAGCGCCCGTTGATGATCTCTACTCAGAAGCGCTCCGGGTCAAGGCCATTCGGAACACAACAGTCCTAAGCAGTATCTGAAGCTGTGAGCATTGAACCCTAGTACGGAGACGAATTTCCAAGGGGAGCCTATTCCATGTAGACCGGCCAATTACGGAGAATGCCCGGCACTGCATCGTAGCCGGAACGACCATATCGCCATGTGCCAAGACGTGGAGTAGGCGGATTCCACCGTAGGAATAAATCAACAGGCTATAATATCTGTCATTTTTATAATTTTATGTAAATTAGCTGTTCATAAATAAAATTTATTGCCGGCAGAGGCAGTTAACTCATGAGCAACCATTTTACTAATCTGCGAATAGTTAATTATATTTGGCTTAGATTTATTGGCAGCAGACAATTTATTTCTTAATAGGAAATACATGTAATAAAATTCTTCTGTCTTACGGTGTTCGTCGACGACATATTGGCTGACGGATCCATAGTGTCCCACAAGAAGACGATCAATGGACTTGGAGTACAACAAGCATTCAGGAGTGAGGCTGGTGATCTCCGTGTTCAGCCGGTTCCCGTTCTTGTCCAGTAGCACCAATCTTTTGTTTCCTTCATCTGTTACAAAGACCCTGCCCCTTTCACCGATGGCGATGTTCCGTGGACGGTTCAACTGATCGATTTTGTTTCCTCTCTGGTTTCCATACTTCCAGACGACTTCACAACCTCTGCGGTTGCTATACGTGATCTTACACACACGATGTGTATCACTCTTCTTATCACCGTGGCCCAGAATGTAACTTCCTTTATCCGACTCAACTGCATGACATGGCTCTCTCATATCCTCCGGTAGAAAGATGGTATCTTTCAGTTGACACTGGCTATCGTAAACCTCTAAACCTGCAGGCCATATTGGAATCAAAACACGCCCACCTGATATGACTGACAGCTTGTATGGCTCACCGATTTTAGTCTTCCACATATCAACTGATGTATCTCCATCCAAGTCATAAACCTTAACAATGCATTCGCGTCCTTTATCAGTGATGTAGAGGCATTTGTTTTGCAGACAGGCGCCGATAAACCAGGGCTCGGTAAGGTTCTCGACAGGAATGTCTTTTAGAACTTCATATCTACCATTATAAACTCTGATAAGATCTTTATCTTGGAATATAACGTAAAACTTGTTGTTGAGCTCAGCAATGCCTCTGACAGTATTGTCGCCGATTTCCATCTTATTAACAAAATCTTCATTGCGACGTATTTCAAGGTTTTGGGCTGAAATCAGTACAATTCACAGCATATGATTTTTTACTTAGCACTACAGTCCGTGTTCCTTATCTCATCTGCTGCTGAAATATATTAATCTTTTGTGTTTACTAAATTATTACACAGGAAAGTTCATAAAGCCTTTTATGTAAGAAAGCTACTATACTAGAACACTTAATACATATGACCTAAAACGTGAAAAATGCTAGTCAGTAAATTAGTTGGAATTTAATTAATAATATATCTCCACTTTAAAGACCATAATTATAATTTTACGGATATTAACTTCATCATGGCTCAGTTTGATGCTTCATCGGTTGTTGCCTTGCACATTAGTGACCTGCGCGATTTAGGCCTAAGTTAATAATCAAATGTGATAACAATAATAATTTAAAAAAACTGATTTATCATAGGTTTTGAAATTTATTTTATTCTAAGGTTTCAGCATTTGCCTAAACAAACTTACTACTCTTGCGTTCATTGGTTCATCAGTCTTATCGCTATTTAAAAGTAAATGTTATGCTTCCCAACTATTTCAAAGCTTCTACTAAAAACAAGTTAGAAAAGACTTCGATAAGTAACTTGTCGGTAACGTTATGTTTTGCTCAAACACCCAAAAGAGTTTAAAACATTGAATTTAAGTTACCTGGTTTTCTATTTGTCGAAAAAGTTTCAAATGGAAAGCTGAGTAACCTGAAAAGAACATAATTAAACATGTGCATATAGTTGACGCCTTAATTCGTAATATGTACATACTTACGCCTGTACGTGTGTATGTATGCAAGACTGTATGTACATGTATGTATATATGTTTCATGTATGTATGTATGTATGTATGCACGTATCCGTGTATATGTGTATGCATGTGTAATGTGTATAATTATATGCATTTTCTGTAGCAGTGCTTTTTCAGCCGGAACGCGCACGGCACCTTTTTTCAGCTACTAAAGGATAGTTTATTTATTTTAATAATAAAAACAATAATTTAGTTATTTTAATTTAATCTCAGTGTTGTGAACTGTTTTTAGTATTTACTGAGACCCCTCCCAACTCCCAATCCCGTTTTTCTCGGGATTTTAGCCCTTCCATAATTGTTCAGTTCCGGAACTTTTTTCTTGAAAAAAAGCACTGTTTATGTTTTTTTATGTATTAGCCTATCTATTTGTATTTTTGTATTATCTATGTCATTAATTAAACGTTTGTCTTAGTTCAGACAATTGCAACTTTTTAAATTGTATGCAATTAAAGCAAAACCTATCCATAAATAATATGTTCCAGCGTTTGTCAGTTTGCACGCAACGGTTCAATGGCGTTGCATTCAGAGGCACTTTTGGGCACGAAGTCGGAGACGAGAACCAATAAACTGTTTTTAATCTTCTTTTACAGCCCGAGGGATCTTTACTACCTCGGGAAAAAAATAAAAAAAAAAATAAAAAAAAATAATAATAATAATAAAAATAATAATAATATAAATAATAATAATCATTATTATTACTATCATTATTATTATTATTATTATTATTATTATTATTATTATTATTATTATTATTATTATTATTATTATTATTATTATTATTATAATTCAAACTGACAAGTACGCACTATAAAATTACATGATATAGTAGTAACAGACGATAGAAAGTTTAACAGGAGTCGAAATTAACTGTATTGCAGCCTGCAAGACGCCTATCTGTCCTACTGTTCATTTGCAGTCGACCCATAAGGAGTGGAAGGCTGAGTCAACATTATGAGCTAGCGGATATCGAAGCCGCGTCCTTTTGATCTTCGTGCCAGCGTGTTACCATTCAACAATCTTTCAATTTCTTTTATGAAAAGAAATTCTGACAAAGTAAATTGATATCTTGTATAAATCTCCAGGATTTTGTCTAATTTCGTGCTTTGTAAAAATGTGTTGAGAAATAAAGAGTTTAATAGGCCTACCTCTCGCAAACTGCCTCCCGTTGGTGTTGAATTTTTAACTGTCCGCCTACATCTGCCAAAATAAATGGGAAAACATGAAAACGTCGAACGTCAGTAAAACTGTCCATAAAATTGACCACATAAAAGTTGGTGTTGCTTATAATATTCTATTGGTACTAGTAAAAATCAACATGGACCAACTGTCGACACGCAGCTTTAGCTTTATCCAACTGAATATGCAAGGAAACTGTGCCATATGAACGGTGAGAACTGTTCAAACTAATTTCTGCCGACATCAACGCCTTCAGTTAATTCTGTGGTAATTGTAACATATACTCTAGCTTTAAACGAAATGCAGTAGAACGGATTCCCTTTGTGAATTTTAGTTTAATGTGATTACTGTTACTGTGTAGCATGGACGGTGGACTATTCGGTAGGGCGCTGAGTTTGTTATCAAACGATTTCGGGTTCGAATCTGTTGGGTGGGTTCCATCTTTTCGTGCCTGAGGATCAGATGTACTGACCTCGTAAGTTTATTAAGTGCAATGACTAAATAAAAATACAATAAAAGTAAAATAAAAATATAGATTACTTGCCTTTGACTTTGTAAACAGAAATTGCTCCGTAACGGCCGACCAGAAGTAGCCTGTTGTTTCGTGCGTAGCACAGTCGATATGGCAGCGTCTTGGTGTGTATTTCGTCGAGCTTTAGGCCACTTCCACTTAATATTATGATTCTGAGATTGTTCTGGTCTGTGACGAATATTCTACCTTCGTTGTCCGTGGCCAGAATATCTATATTGTTAATCTTATCAGAGTCGCTTTCAGGATATGACCAATGGATCACCCATTCACTGTTATCTTCTGCTTTCTTTGCTATTTCGCAGGCCCTGTGGTCAGCACTCTTTTGGTGACCGTGCGCCACTACGAATGTCTTTCTCGCGGTCTCTAAAACATAATATGGCTCCAACATATCTGTGGGCAATTCTATTGTCTCCACAGGAGTTCCGTCAGATTTCAGGATCTCTATGCTCGACGGCCATTTTGGAATAGCAATCCGTCCTCCTGATATCACCGAAAACTTATGCGGTTTCTTTAAGCCTACCATCCATTTCTCCGGCTTAGCTTTGGAAAAAGGATCAACCTTCCAAATGCAGCCCGGTTTCCTGTCCGCCACATACAAGCATTGGCTCTGATCGCATGACTCCAGATCCCAAGGGTCTTCCATCATGTCCACAAGGATGTCTTTTTTCTGTTCAAACGTTTCCAAATCAGCTATAACTCTGATGTTTGGTTTGTCTTGAAAGATGATATATAAGCGATCATCTAACTCAGCAATACCACGTACTATCAGTTTTTCCAGACCCGCTGTTGGCGTCAAGTTCTCTTCTAAAACATTATTTAAGATCTGATTTGCTAAGAGGTAATGATTCACACGAAAAATAAGTCTTAGATTCAAGAACTTGCTTCGCAGATGGCTGGAATTTTGTCTTGGGGACTAGAGAGTAGAGATGCACCTTCAACCTTGCTTTGCCAAGAACAGTTGAAAAGATAAGTCGCCTCTTTTTAATCGCACTCACCGGTTACATTGTAATGTTACGTAATGTAACGGAATAGAATGGAACTAATTTTACTGTAATTACTGCAATTTACAGTGAGGTGGTTGGGGTCCAGCCGAATGGAACTCTCTACCAGAAACAGTGCGAAGATCCACCTAGATAAATACTTTTAAAACTAAACTCAAAACTCATTTATTCTCTAAGTACCATGATTAACTGCTGCATTGCAGTGCGTCCTATGAGTAAGACTCTGCTTTACTATGTTCGCAGACATCAGTGTGCGAATCCTTCTTGTTCATGCGCTGATTTCTTGTTTCTGAAAGATCCTATGTACCTCGGGTAAATTAGACATTTGTTTCACGTTCATGTGCTTATATCCTTCGAGATGTACCTATAAAGGAGCTACATAAATATCACGTTACATAACAGAGCGGAGCATATATTATTTCGACCAGCTTACAGCAGTCGTACCTTTCAGAAGAGGACTGCTTTCTTCTGGCTCTTCTTTGGTCTTCTTTCTGTAATTAAAACATGTCACTCTGCAATACTTCACATGTACCGTACTTATACCATGCAATCAATGTTTACACTTGCTTCTACTTTTGTTATAATTGCAACAGTGTATGCGTAACATAATACTGCCTTACTTACTCGAGTATTTACTAGCATAGCTTACGACTCGTTAATAAACAAATTTTCGAGGAAACATTGTAATATTTACATACGTAGCGTATGTACATAAATAATAATATAATATAATATTTATTCTTTAATTAAGCGCCTGCAAACGCACTGCGCTGTACAAAAAGTGTACATGTACATGTTATGCGATAAATCTTAACTACTAACAGAACAGACAGCCTACAATACACGGCGCAAATTGCAGCCTACAAAGCATGTCAGCCTATGGGACTCGATCTCTGTACCTCTCGCACTCTACGCCAGATGTTATTCAATGCGCTATCGGGCATAAATAAATAACAATATTATAATTACTTATGTTTACTGAATAATGTAAGAAGCATAAACATATATCTGAAAAGTCTCTATATAGATCATATAGCAGTTGCATAATATAAGGAACAACATATGAATGAGCAAATATTATTTATTAATGTAACTGAATTCGTCTATTACAAATTCGCCATTTATGAGGCTTAAAATATACGCCAAAAATGTCTTAATAATTACCGTCGACGCAGGAAGCGAGTGATGAGAACAGCAGCAAGTATCCCGGAGATGGCAACAACAGGGACAATAATAATGGCAATTAATAGGACAGCTAAAACAAAGAATATAGCAATTTTGGTCATCATCCTTGCATGCAGATGGCACTAAAAGTTTCATCTACACAACTATCAGTATTTCAAGACAGAAATGCAGGCTTCCTTGAAGTCTGAGCTCTGACTAGTAGGGACCTAGGGAGTTTCCAGTAACCCGTTAAATCATCAACCATGCAAAAGCAGTTTTACTTAGCGAAGCTTACTTTAAATAACACAGTCTACTGTAAAGTATATTACGAAGACTTTAAAGACTTCATGAAATCTATCCTATTGCTGAGTTGATTGTATGAACTAATAGCCGTTGTTAATTGTCAAAATAAGTTTAAATTATTCTAGCAAAAACCAACCGGTGTTCTATTTAATCTAGTAGAGAAAATGCTACAGTTACCTAAACAATAAAGAAAGAAACTGTTAATACGTAAATACCTAAATATGTGAATACGTAAAATACACAATGCATAAAACCTTGTGCAATTCTTTGTAAAATTTCTTACATGACCTCTGCGTCACAAATTTCTCATCTTTCTTATATGATGAAACTAGCTAGACATAATTAAACTTAATTATTCAAATAACGCTCCAACTCTTACCTTTTCGATGCATTTAAACAAAATGGATGTAAGTCTTACTTGTTTTGTTTTCTACAGCTGGTATCTCTTTTTCCTTGTACTGAACAAGGACACATGGTTTGCTACGAATGTTGCATTGAGCCCTACATGTGTAATTCCCGAACGGAACACTGGCCAGATCTAGAATCTCATTCTCTGACAGAATATTCTGAACATCATCTGCCTGGGTCCACCTGTAACTGCATGGCTGATTGCTCATTATGTTGCATCGTACCTGCTTTGACTCTTGATGGAAAACAGTCGAGGAAGAGTTGAAGGCATCTGAAGCAGCAGTTAAGAAATACGTTTGTTAACATACTATTAAATAAATAAATAAACACGTAAAGCCTTAAAAGTAAATTTCCTCTGGAAATAGTCTCGGAAAACTATTCTTCCTCGGAAAATTACATTTAACTCGGGTTTAAAAGTAAGCTGGAACATCAAATTTCAGAACTTTATATTTTATTGTACTGTAGATGTCTCTTACAACTATCGTGCGGTTCTCTAAGGCAGAGTTTCTCCATCTGTCACTGTGGGTCGCGATCCAAAGGTAGGTCGCGAAGCTCTTGAAGTGATTCGCCAAATGTTTCGAGAAACTTTTTGGGCATTACTTACATTGTTACATTGCATAGGTACACCAGTTGCTTTTGGATTGCAATAAATTGTAAACTGTTTTACCTAAGATTCCTGTTAATGCTTTAGATATGCCGATTTCTAAACGCTGTATGTAAATCGGCATATTTCGATGCCAAATTACAAAGCAAATTTTTGTACACAATACTTTATTTTACGCAGTGGGTACCGAGACAGCCAAAATATTCACAAGTGGGTCCCGACCCAGAGAAGTTTGGGGACTGCTGCTCTAAGGCAAGATTCTAACAAATTCGAGGGACTGTTTTATTCAACAAAGCTGCTGTACTGTCAGATCGCTTACACTGGATTTTCAGTTCCTCCGAAGTCCAGCTGTACTTTGCAAGCGTCGACTGACAACGGATGACAGATCCATCCATTGAGGGATCTATCCTCATCGCCAGGTGATACGAGACGCTCTCGTGTCGAACGTCAGGAGGTAGTTGGTCCGAAATCGATACCTCTGTTCCGTTCTGAAAGATCAGCCTCCATTCAATGTTCGGACTTTGATCGCCATTGTAGTTGACGTGGCAAGATACGCTGATATAGTCTGATTCCGTCCCACAGATCGCCAACTGGTCAAACGAGACATTCGACTGACCAATTGGTTGGGAATCTGTTACATTCAATAAATGTTTTGAGCATGGGCAGTATGTGAGATCATAGCAGTTAAATTCAAGCAATTTGTCAGCTACAGCAAACCAGTGTTTCCAGCCTTTAGGCCTATCCATTCCAATCATACGCGCTCTGTCACAATAAATGCGCATTTTACATACTGGCGTGCTCCAAGAAACTAGGTTTCCGGACAACAGTTCTATCAGCTGTTGTTCATCGTGCAGGTAGAAGCAGTTGCAATATAAGGCCAGTTATTTTAGTCACTGGTCAACACATGCACTAAGATTTAAATAAATAAATTTCAGCACACCACTGCATAAATTTAGAGTTTAGTTTCGGCGTATCTATCAGTGTTATTCTTAGTACTTGTATTTGTATGAATGTATGTATGTATGTATGTATGTATGTATGTATGTATGTATGTATGTATGTATGTATGTATGTATGTATGTATGTATGTATGTATGTATGTATGTATGTATGTATGTATGTATGTATGTATGTATGTATGTATGTATGTATGTATGTATGTATGTATGTATGTATGTATGTATGTATGTATGTATGTATGTATGTATGTATGTATGTATGTATGTATGTATGTATGTATGTATGTATGTATGTATGTATGTCTGTATGTATGTATGTATGTATGTATGAAGACACTTAATATAGCGCCGTTTAATACCTAAAAGGGGCTGCAATGGCTATCTGACTGATCTAAATAAGTGCGGTTTAAGACAGTTTGCAAATGTTTGTCACAGCAGAACGTAAATGCAAAAGAGAATTGTTCTAGAACCAATTCATGATACGGCACAGAGGACTCAATTTGAAAAGTAGAAGCTCGGCGCCTGCATTTATCCACGGCTAGCTCTATTAATAAATCTATTATTAAATCAATTAGTACTCAACCCAAAACGAGTAATTCTGTTCTTCGTTGTTGACCGGTTCCTCCCTTATCGATACACGTGTAAGTTCCTGCGTCGTTGGCCAGCGCAGACAGAATCGTTAGGTTGTACTCTCCCTTGGCTTTATCCTTTCTCACTTCATATCTGCCTTGGAATTTTCTGATGAGGGCATCAGTGAAGAAGATGTCGATGGCTCCGTTCGATCCAACTGGAGTGTGTTGCCAGTGAACGTCGTATTGACCGGCAAAAGTTGTGACGCATGGGATGGTTATGGTGCCTCCTCGAATGACTTCTGCATGTGCTGGGACGTGAAGAAGGTCGCCGAATGCTACCATGAAACAGAATAACAGCCATTCTGTTTCGAGACACTGTGTCATAACAAAGTTGATTAGCGTCGCCCTCCTCCTTCTCCAGCCTCCTCTCTAGGTCGACTCAGCCTTCCCCACCTAGGAGGCCGCAGTAAAATGAACGGGCGCCTAACAGGCTATCAAGACGTATGTTCAGTAAGATCCTGTACCGTCATGTTTCAGTGTAACTTACTGTGGGTTGACAGTGAGCTTGTCAATAAACACGTATATATATATATATATATATATTATAACTATATTGGTTCCCTGCTTTATAGTCCGAAACCATAGTTCGAGAATTCGTGACTTTCGGTTTTAAAATTCGTAAAAATTCGCGAATTTTTGGTTTATTTTAAAATTCGTAATATTATATTTTGTTGGGCCTATTTACATTGACAGTGGCGTTTTACAAAAACAGCGTATTAAAGCAACAACAAATAAGATGATGTCATGATTTGTTGTATTAAGCTTCTGCTTAGAATTTAATGTAAAATTCAATATAAAAGTTTATTAAGTAACGAGTTAATTTAGTTAAAGTCTAATTTCTTAAAATGAAAGAACATGGACCGGAGTGGAAGCATGTAGTAATTTTGGAGGAGAAGGAAAGGGTAATCCAAAAATACAGTGTTGTTTTTGTGACAAGGAATTCGTTGGTTGTTCTGCCCGAATTCGGGAGCATAATGCATGGCGAAAATACAGAAATCAGAGTCGAGTGGAAGCAGTGGGCTGTTCCTGACTCAGAATCAGACGACGATGAAGAAGAAGACACAGCTCGATGAAATGTGCCAACCCTTTTTAACCATGTTTGATTGCAAGCTGCGTTAGTGACTGACTGGTCACACTGGAGCTGCATGGGGCACGGGTGGTTTTTCGTTGTGCTGACTGACACTCAGTCACACATCCCAACTAGGCCTATGATAGAAATCGATGTTTAAGACTCCCAGTAGAACAGTAACTGAATATAATCAGTACTATAGTGTTGCTAGTCAGCTATATTTTACGGCTGATTGATTGATTGCCTGTGACATTGACATTTACTTGCTTAAAAAGTTGAAAAGTAAACAAATAATAAAATTCGTTGCCATGGCAAGGAATTCTATTATTTAAAAAATTCACGAATTTTAACGAATTTTAAAACTGCAGTTTTAAAATTCGTTAAAATTCGTGAATTTTTAAAATTCGTAAAATTCGTAAAATGCGAATTCTCGAACTATGGTCCTAACTCTTACATCCCATTCACATCGTACAGAATTCGGCACTATAGTCGTTCGTGTTGCCGGACTCAAGTCCCATTGCTAGCTAATAGGAGCCATTGTTAAATCTCACTTCTATTGTATTACATTGCATCATGTTGTATTGCATTGAACTGCATTGTTTTATATATTATTGTGTTTCATCGTCCTGTTTTATACTGTATCATACTTGTATTTAAAGTTTCCTCGCGGATTACAAGGAGTTCTGGACTTTAATTACATGCATAACGAAATAATACCCATGTCACAGGCGAGACAATCTTCTACTTCGCATATATGCCTGGCTTGTTCAAAGTCCCTTGAAGCATTTGCACAATATAGGTTATTGAAGATAAATTGGTTTGCTATTGACCAGTCAAGTGACTGCAACTTAGTCAAATTCTACCTGCTGCTGATATTATAATAGGCTCAGGACTGGGTAGTCCTAGGCCTATATAAGTCTAACTGTCTAATCGTCTGCTTCACGAGCCATATGCCATGTAGGCCATTATGTAAACATCAGCCGCTCTTTCATAACCACTAAAAGCCGATTCATAACCATCGTTGCGGCTAGGCCTCCTGCAACCATAGCATAACCTGTTTGCTCTTTGGATTCGAATGCGTGATCGAATTTTTAGAACATATAGACTGGGAAGAATCCTGCACACAATTTAGGATTAATAGCTAGAACGATATAATGTTTGATAACTGCTGCTTCTAGATACATCCATACGCGCAAAACACATGTAAACAGGTCTGGAGGTGAAACTGTGGAATTGTTTGATAAAAGGATTCATGGCTGATCTGGCTGGTGACGCAGTCATAAGCTTATTATTTGCATTGAATCACTTTTCCTTTCTTTCTGTAGCCTACTTTTGCACAATAACACTGTAATTTGTGAGATTTCGTCGATTAAGCTCATACATTGCAAACAAGTTTTCATGTGAATAATAATCTTATCTATGTTTTGCCATTTAACAATAAGAAAAGAACCGCTCTTCGTCGGGCGTTCTTTCTGCATTGTTTTCTGCTTAATAATTGTTCCATCTTGATACATTCTTAGCAGATTTTAATCTGTTGGGAATGCTTCCAGAACTGCACAACGCACAGCGTTCAGTTAATTCTCATTAATTGAACTGCATCGAATGCGTTTACGTAAAGGAGCGTCGAAGTTTAAATCAACTGCAACAATGCACATATGCGTTCATTAGGCACAAAACTAAATAATTACTGTACATTAATAATAAATTACCGGAATGAATGCTGCACGTTAGAATGAAACTCCAAACAACGATGCAGGTAATTTCAGATTTCAACGCCATTTTCTGCTGCGCATTAGAACTCGCCATCGGCCTATTTCAAGGATCCATTTTAAACGTTTAAAGGTCCATTTAAAGGTACACTGTTGTCAAGAACCTATTCACTGCACTCAGCTAGACTCTTCTATGGTTCAGAGATCACCTTGTTAAGCTCAGTCGTAGACACTAGGCCCTATAGCCTAGGCCTACAGGTAGACGACATTTGCCATGTAGTCCAACTCTTAGAAGACGTAGGTTAAAGGTGACAACGTCAACGGATGGGAAATTTATGCAGAGAGAAAGCGAAAGAGAAAGGAAGAGAGCTGCCACTGCTTTTCTGCTTTACGGTAGCCGACTGGTTAGAGCGCTTGACCTGTAACGCAAGAGTAGGGGTTCGAACCTCCACTTACATGTAGGCGAACACTGTGTAGACACCATGCGGAAGTTCTTCACGTGCAATAATTATTCAGCGCCATCGATGTTCTATCGAATTTGTTGTGTGTGTGTGTGCTAATGACTTTGGAAGGAGGGCAATATCAACTGCAGGCTTTTGCGTTGTAATGCTGTCATTATTAGGAAAGCAATGCCACCTTTTCGGTTCACTTTTTACATAACAACTTACAAAATGATAATAAAACCTAACCATGAACGGCAACACTGGTAATGAGGTCGCAAACGATGACTTTTTGAAGATTTTGAAAACGTGAGCATTTAAAATATGATCAAAGAAACAATACTTGACTTAAAAATTGCTTAAGATGATCTTGCTAGTAACAGGTACACTGGACCAAAATTCATTTGTGGTATATTTTAATAAGCGGTGCGTTTTCAATCAGGCGTAAGATAAACATCAATTTTGATTAAAATTAAACTTTTATGCGAGGTAACTTTCTCTCTCTCTCTCTATCGCTCTCTCTTTCTCTCTCTCTCTCTTTCTTTCTCCTTATATTTATCTTTCTCTGTCGCTCTCTCTCTCTTTCTCTCTTTCTTTCTTTCCCTCTTTCTCTCTCTCTTTCTCTCTTTCGGCCTCTTTCTCTTTTTTCTCTCGCTCTCGGTTTCTCTCTCCGCATAACTGCTTATCTGCATATCTTTCCCTCCCTTCTCTTCATTTATCAAAATGGCTTTAAAATGTAACGGTCTCTATCTCCACCCTCTCTCCTCATCTGTGTAGCTTCCTGTCTGTTTCTATAATTACTTCTTTTCTCTATCTCTGTATGGTGTTGTTTTCTCGCACTCTCTTTCCTCCTAGTCTACCAATTACTTGACTATCACCGAGAAATCTCAACATCAGTAAAATACTGTGATATAAATCGTACTCACCAAATTGCAGCCAATATCCGCAGACAAGAATCGTCCACATGAGCAATGTATTGACATTCGAGGTCATCTCCGTGGATATGTTAATTGAATTCTTACAGTTCTACTTATAAAGATATCAACTATGCCAGTAAAAAACTGAAGCTCAACTGTGTTAGATATCAGTTGTTTTGTCTCAATGACATGCAATGCAATGCAGTATCAGCGATCGCAACAGCTTTCGATTTTCAATGCATCTTCGTTCACAACTTGGTAAAGAAATATCTATGTACAAGCCATTGCCCAATGGACGCCTACCTATCAAGTAGACAACAGATAACTTTCACTTGAGAAAGTTGGCTTAATAAGGAGTGCGCTACTCACGCCACTATAATGACTCGGTCGGAGCATAAATTATGTTAATGAACGTGTTGATAGTGTATTTTGTATTGTGATAACTAAATTAACTGAGAAGTTGGCAAATCTATACTTCTAAGAATGATATTCAGTCCAAGATGCAGGCCTAATTGTAATAATAATATTGAAATTGGCATTGCAATTGGTACTTGATTGTGATAACGACTATGTTTAAATACCTAGGTAAATGTCGTGCACGGACAAGTGCACTGGTATACCAAGCGGTGCGTCACTAGTGTTGGATGTATAGGCTTGCTCTTCAGCCTGCTAACAGTGCAACCTCGAAAATGCTAATATATTCCAAATATAAAAACTTTACTCTGTAGAACATTGTATAGAATAAGAGGTTATTTAAGTATAGCCACGTACACTGGAGGTGAATGATATGACTACCATTTGCAATGACCCAAATGTAGCAACAGGTTCAAAGGTGTATCTGCATTTATTAGGCGTAATTAAATAATGACCATAAGTATTAATCGATGGCGCTGAGCTATTTTGATAGAAGGACTTACAGAAACCATCTCAGAGGAAGCTCGCACCCACATAAACGTCAGTAAGTTCGGCATACACCAAGACAGAAAAACATGACTGAAATAAGAGTTGTTAATTACCCTCCTTTAAAAAACATCAATTAAAGGACCATGGAGAACCAAAACCGAAATCATCATCATCATCATCATCATCATCATCATCATCATCATCATCATCATCATCATCATCATCATCATCATCATCGTCATGCATTTGTCGTAATCTTATGCAAATAGTCTAATGTACAGCAGCCGAACATGCATTGAACGAATGCATATTGTGGGGCGTGGTGGCTCAGTGGTAAGTTCGGCGCCTTGTGACCGGAGGGTTGCAGGTTCGAATCCCACTCTAGCCGCTGCGTACGGACCTTGGGCAAGTCCTTCACTCGCAATTGCTCGTGGCGCTTCGGCGTGAAAATTCCGGCACAGTGTCAAATGCTGTAGTCGGGAGCGCCTCTGAGTAGTAGTTGACTTCGAGAGGCGCTATAGAAATATCCGGAATAAATAAATAAATAAAATTGTACTGGATTCCATTGTATTAATTGCATTGTATTGTTTTGTATCGTATTACACTTTATTGTATTGTTTTTGCATTTTATTGCGTTGTCCTACAATGCATCGTGTTTGTCAGTTTTTCTGAGCAGCACGGTGGCTGATTGCTCAGGTGTTTATCTTTCACTTCTGTGTCCGGGTTTCGAATCACGTTCCGTCTGTAACTGAACATTTAACCAATAAGGAAAGTTTGCCCGATTGCTGAACCGTTGTTGACGCTTTTTCGCTTCAACCGAAAGATCTTTTTGCCCACAAAACTAGGTCACTAAAGACTGATTTTTATGACAACGTGTAGTAATTGAGTGAGTATAATATGCAAAACAATGCGATACAGTGTAATAAAATATATTACCCTCCTATACAGTACAGTGAAATTCGATACAACACAGTATAAGCGAAACTGTTTAGCGGTCCTTCTAGCTAGCAGTGCACCTTTCAGCCGGTCACTATGAGCAATTATGAACTGTTAGCAAAGTGAAAATGTAAGTGTTCAGCTCACAAAAGACGGAAATAAATTATGGACAGATTTTTTGCATAATGCTAGTGATAATTTCGGTTTTGTAATCGGTGGTGTATGACTTGATGCAGGATGAGTAACAACTCTTATTACAGTCATGTGATTCTGTTTTTTGCCGAAGTTAACGGCTTCTAAACGGGTTCGACCTCCTCAGCATAGGTACCTCGAGCAAGTTCTTCACTTATACGAGTTCTTGAAATAGATTCATGGATCGGAAGATATAGAGAATTCCAAATCATGCCCTGTATAATTTTATGAGCTGGATGTGATTACCTCGTAACCTTATCTTGGAAATCACCTTCGATATCAGCTGTGTCATACAAATAGAGTTCCCGACGCGTCCTTTCTAGCAGTTGATCTGCACCAAATCTAGAGAAAAGAAAAATGACCCAAATGCACATCAATTGTAATTATACGCTGAGCTAGGCAAGCAATGACACGATGTTTTCGTTATAATTACACTTCTGAAGGCTAACATTTTTTTTATATTTCAACGTCACTGCGGTAATGAGTTGATCGTTTCTAATACAAACATAGCGGTTAAGCGCACGCGAGCAATAATTCACATACGATAATAGTTTTTAGATGTAGGCTAAGTCCACTTTATATCTGAAGAATAGCAGTTCAGTTGTTGCGGACAGCCGACTTTTTACTGATGCATATTGAGAAGTTGATTATCGACAATCTGTTGATAAGTTTTCAAATAAAAATAAATGTGCAATGGACTAAATTACAAACTGCGTGCATCCTATGCTAACCAGCTCAAGTTTGTGAATACGTGGAACAGATGTGAATTGCGAACCAATGCGAAACGTTGAAGTGACGATGATGCAAGGAATGTTGGTTCTTCTATTGATTTTGGACGGTGGTAGGTAGTTTATGTCGCCTCATATATGACCCTGCAACTGCACCTTGAGTGCATTAGTATTAAAACACACCGATTGGTAATTATAACGTCATTATAATTAGACATTTATATAGAGCCAGGAGGAGAGAAACTAATCAGGAGTTGATGCTTAGGCTAAATAGTGTTAAACGTTGTCAACAGCAGTAGGTTCATCAGTTTAGCAGCCAGGATCAGGCAACTAGAAAAGTCACCGGTGGCAGCCCTCGCAGACACGTAGACTCCAACCAACTGCTTCCAATTCACGCAGAGTTGATATGTGGCGCCAAATTCAGAGTTGAATTTCAAGTTAGGCTAATGAAGGAGAAAGATGTCAAATCGATGGCGCTAGGTGACCTGACGGTTTGGCTTTACACCTTGGGGGTTGTGAAATACAGTTGCCCATTTCACCTCAAAGACAGAGGTTTGAAGCCCAGTGGGTCACGTGCAAGTGATAAATCTTTGTCACTTAGTGTCACCAGCTGACACGGAGTGACAAAGTTTGACCAGTTGTAGACCTATTGATTCGTTTTTGTAAGTACCATTGTTGATAGTGACATGTACTGTATTATAGCGATAACCTTATATTAGCTAACTTTACTTTACTGTCCATTACATTAAATAACCTTGCCTTTCCTTACTATTCTATACCTTACATTATTTTATCTCATAGCTTGCCTCATCCTAGCTTACTTTACTTAACCTTATTTCACCTAACTTCAACTTTCTTTACTGTTCCATATCTTACCTTTCCTTGCTATTCCTAACCTGGCCTTAGCTTACCTTGCCCTTCCTAACTTAAGTTACTTTATGTTACATAACCTTGTCTTACATTACTGTATCATATCTTACCTCACCTACTTTACCCTCTCTTATCTCACTTTCCTTACCTTCACCTTACCTTCCTTTACCTTACTTTATCTTATCTCGCAGTACCTTACCTTGCTCCTCTTGTGATTGCAGTTCTACCGTCTGACGTTATCTTGCATCCTCCAAGGAACACTGCTGCAGTGGCCAACGATGCATTGCGAATATCATGCGGAACGAATTCCTCACACTCTCGGCTACGCTGGTACCACACTCCATCTGGATCTAACAAAGACAGTCCAATGAACGACCGTGAAACGGCGACCTTGGAAAAGTATCGCGAATTCGGATTGATTCCTGGCCACAACGGGTCCTACGATCTTTATACTGGCAGCGTTCGCATGTTTCACTCCGGAATCTACACCTGCAAGGTTACCGTCAATCACAAGAATTACCTTGCAGACTTGCTAGACGCCAGTGCACATCTCATAGTTCTTCGTAAGTCTCAAGTTAAATTAGCATGGGTTGTAATTTTGTTGCAGGCGTTCTCGTAATTCATATCCATACCGGCTATATTATGAGAATTGCAAATTAATAATTATTAATATTGAACAGAATTGAAATTTTGATTGGAACTGGAATCGTAATTAAGAAAACGATTACTTGTAAATTATATATTGTGCTTTAAGACTTCTTCGCTGATTTTTTAAAGAGTAACCGAATTAGATTTAGAGAGTTAGAGACTAACTAAACAGAAGCGGTTTCTACGCAAGTCTAGACGATGCTAGAGATGTCATTAAAACGAAGAAAAGTTATCCGTTAGTAAGCCTTCCTAAAAAAATGGAAAGTCATAACTTGTGAGTTCCCACACGGACGCAGACAGTACCCACCCTATTAATGTATCTGAATCGCATATCATTTGCAAGCTGCTCAAGTCTAATCTCTGTTACCGTGGCTGAGCTGGGAGCGCTTCTGAGTAGGTTTCTAGAAGGTGCGCTATATTAAATTTACGAATGAATAATTAATGAATAGAGGATCTTCTTCCTCGTCGAGTTATCTACCCATGGGCAGGTTCGAAAGTCCAATAGCGCCACTCGTAGGCTATCGATGCTGGGCTTTCTCGTTCAGTTTACTATGTCCATCCACCACCATCCAGTCCAGCAACATCCGTCTAGGTCTTCCTCTCCGTCTCTTTACCTCCATTATAGTTCCCAGCATCTAGCATAAGGAACGATTTAAGATAAGAGAAGATAGTCAAAATGTCTCTGGCGGAAGAGCTCGGATTTTTAGTGTAAGATTGTTCTTAAAGTATTGCCAAAATATAGGCAACGACACCTGTGCGAGATATGGCAATCTAGATGACACAGTGGCCAGCATACTTTTCAGAATCGTCTCCGATTTGCAAAACCAGTCCGAATATGAAGAACGTCTACATCGCAGAAGGTGACGTCATTCGGATGTCATGTCAGGTTCAGTTCAGTGGGAACTGGATTCCATCGATGAAGTGGATCCAGACATCGACAGATCTTACCAAACGAGGACTCATCGATTACATTGGAAACACATCGATCACCAACATCAACAAAGATACGGTAACGAGTACCTTGGAACTGACGGTTAACTCAGCGATGAATGGACTGAGTTTTGTCTGTCAGACGTACTTCGAAGGGTCGCCCTCCTTCAGAGTCCCAGACCTCAACACGAGCGATAATGTTCCAGAATACAACGCAGCATGGACAACAGGAACTCTTAATATATCTTGTAAGAATCAATGTGCAAAACCTTCCAGGCATGCGCGCACGCATGCATGTATGTGTGTATGCATCTATGTATGTATTTGTGCATATATGCCTGTATGTATCTATGTATGCATGCATTCATGTAGGTGTGCATGTGTGTGTAAGTGTGTACGTATGTATGTATGCATGCATGCGTTTCTCCGTGTAGGTGCGTGCATTTGTGCATGCATGTATGTATGCAAGTATGTGTGTACGTATATATCTCTGTATGTATATGCTTGTATATGCATACGTGTTATGCATGTGCTTGTATGTATGTATGTATAATTTATGTATTTATGTATGTATAATGTATGTATTTATGTATGTATAATGTATGTATTTATGTATGTATGATGTATGTACAGTTGTACACAGTGTTTGTACTCATTCATCGTAACATTGTGTAGCGCTTCTATTGGGCGTTTCAAATCGCTGCTCATTGTGAGCGTGATGTTTTGGTGAAGTCGGAGATCTATGAATGAATTCAAAGCTCAGACCTGAAGTCTCATCCGAGACAGTTGTCTCTATTCCTGGCCAGCAATCTATTTCTCCCGCATCACGTGGTCTGGTCCGCTTTTTGTTCTAATCATAAAATCCCACACACCGCTGCTGACCAAATGCATCATATTATCGAGACCATCGTTCTAGATTCGCCTCTACACGCCTTGTTCCATTCTTTCTTCCGTTGCAATTCGTCTAGCTGTTGATGGTCCGATAGATTCGCCTCCTAGTCCTTCCCCCCCCCGCTACATGTAGGCTTTAGTCATAAACATTGTGTTCTGTGAAGCGTATTGGTCAGTGTGTAGATCCCTGATATGTCCATATTACACAGAATGACTTGTAAACACGTAGAACAAACATTGTTTGGGCGGTTCTGTGTGGGTCTATATCTTACTCTTTCTCTGTATCTAATTCTATCTCCCTGTATCTCTGTCGCTATCCCTGTATCTAGCCCTCTCCCTGTATCTAGCTCTCACCCTGTATTTGAACTTTGTCTCCCTGTATTTGAGCTCTCTCCCTGTATTTGAACTCTCTCCCTGTACTCTCTCACTTTCTCCCTGTATCTCTGTCTCACTGTATATTACTCTCTCCCTGTGTTTCTTTCTCCGCCTGGATCTAACTCTCCCTCTGTACCTGTTAGTTCTGCTGATGTCATTTCGTTCTCGGCTTAAGTCTTATCTTTTCCAAATTGCTTATCCTCCATGACGCCATCTGTCAACCATGGACTGGAATCCGTTCGTTGAGCAACACGTGTGCGCGTGTCATAACAACCATTATTGACTCTCTTCTAGTTTTCTCTTCATATACACGAAATTTCTATTCTTAATGACATTTAACATCATATCGAATAGCGCTTTTGTGAGGTATCTAAAAGGCGCTACATCAAGTATCCCGTTACATACATACATACATACATACATACATACATACATACATACATACATACATACATACATACATACATACATACATACATACATACATACATACATACATACATACATACATACATACATACATACATACACACATACATGCATACGTACATACATGCACACGTACAAGTTATACATACATACAGAGTACACACATACATACATGCATACATACATACATACATACATACATAAATACATACATACATACATACATACACACATACATACATACATACATACATACATATGTAGCGTGGCTACTTGATGAGGAGGTTGATGTGTGTAGTAGTAGAGCATGTAGTGTAAGGTAGTTGGTGCTCGTGTCTGCAGTAGATCGGTCCATGTCATACGTTATCGGCGCGTCCCTAGGACGACCGAGCGGAGCATCTCCGTGCTCGACGACCAGCTCGGCCCCAGGCCGATGGCCCGAAGAAAGACTCACACGACGTTCAGTAGCAGTTCATAAGTTTATTGACAAGACAGTTTAAAACGATGATCTCAACTACTGCATCTACTATAACTCGTGACAACTCTATCTCTACTCTCTCCTCTGCTCCTCTTCTCTACATGTTAAGCTCGGTCTCTATTTATACTGTCGAGTCCGTCGGTCTGGTTACTCGCTTACTCGCATAGCTGTGTCTGTTCATCCCTCTCTCTGTCTCTGTCCGTATTCGTCTTCGTCCGTCTGTATATTCCTGTACACGTGGCATCTGGTCAGTTGGTCAGTGGGCTCGCACTTCAGACTAATCGGCGCCTTCGTGGTCTGGAATCTGTGCGTGGGTTTGTCAGTCTGTGTGGTACCAATTAGCCGTGTCATTGAGTGCATGTCTTGCAATGATAATTTGGTGCCATAGAAGTTAAGTAGTCAACCACTACACATACATACATACATACATACATACATGCATACATACATACATACATACATACATACATACATACATACATACATACATACATACATACATACATACATACATACATACATACATACATGCATACATACATAAAATGATGTCTCTCTGTCTTTGTGGACTCATCTCCTGGATATTGACCTCATTACGACTTGGTTTAGGTGTGCCATCGGATTACCTTGTGTATTAGACACCGGCGCTGTAGAATTTTCTTGTTAATTACTCAGTTAAATGCAACATTAGGCTAAATAAATATTTTACAGTAATACCACGAACATCTTCATGGTCTCGATTGTCTAGTAACTGTAGTAATTCACTTACTCCAAACGTTATTTTCTCGCTTTCAGTTGGTCCAAGAAACATTGTCTTCCGGCCTATGCGCGAGGTTTACGCTATAGGTGACCAAGTAACCTGCTGTGCAGATGGTAATCCAGGACCAGGTTACGAATGGAAAGAACTGGAAACAACATTTACCACTCCCGGTGCGGTTCTCACGGTTGAAAAGATCAAGCCATCTCACAAGGCGATTTATCAGTTCAAATGCACGGCCAGGAATAATTTGTCATTCACCGAAGATGTTCTTATATTTACAATTGAAGGTAGGCTACATAAGCCGAATGCATAATCATTTATGTTTTCGATTGAAAGCACGAATGCATTGGGTTTACTGTTATTAATGTCCTCAGTTTGTCCCTTCCACAGTTTCGTTTTCTCCTGAGGTCTGCATTATTCAACATTAATTTCTCTAGTTCGGGTCGGGATAGCCACTGATGAGTTTTTTTCTTGAAGTGGCACTGTATAAATGTCAGATTACAATTACAATTACAATTATCTTCACAGTTGAAAGTACACAAGTTCTATGACTGATATTTACCCCCTATAAACGAATACACAAGAAATGCTTACTTGCCTTTTCGCTTACTGACGATTGAAGGCACATAAGAATACGCTACCTTAATCTGTGATCATCTGTAAAATGTGATAAAAGTATAATCTAATAGAGATAAAATAAAATAAATAGAGGGCACTTATTGGCGTGTCTCTGAAGACACATCTCAAAAGCATAATTCCGGATATTGAATGGATCAGTCGCAGAGCAAACATGACTTAGCCAATCCAGCAAAAAGTCACGTTCCGAGCGTCTATATTGGTAGGAAGGATGAAGGGCTCAGCTGTCATCGATATGACGTGCTCTCTCATGAACGGTAAACCGTCAAAACACGAACCGGCTGGCACTGTGTTATTATTATTATTATTATTATTGTTATTATTATTATTATTTTTATTTATTTATTTTTTTTATTAGACCTTTTTATTATTTTATTTTTGTTATTGTTTTTACCAGAAGTAGGAATACATATGATCCCTCAGGATTAGTAATATTTTACATTATAATTTTTTTAAATCTGTGGAGTGACCATCTCATTATTTTCATTATTATTATTATTTTTTTAATAATAATAATATTAATATTTATTCTTTAATTTAGCGCCTGCAAACGCACTGCGCTGTACAAGTACATGTTAAGCGATAAATCTTAACTACTAACAGAACAGACAGCCTGCAATACACGGCGCAAATTGCAGCCTACAAAGCATGTCCGCCCATGGGACTCGATCTCTGTACCTCTCGCACTCTACGCCAGATGTTATCCAATGCGCTATCGGGCCCCCCCCCCATTAATGCGCAAGGCTTCAACCGATGCCCCACCAACACCAAGCCAGTGAAAGAACATTTGGAAGATCAGTCTTCCAGGAGAGAGATGCAACCTATGGTGACTAAACAGTTTGAAAGGATAAATTCTAACGCCAAGAAAGAAACGACACAAATGATCTTCTCCTCCGTCGCCTTTCTACTTCCTTTGGCATCTCCTATTTACCTCTACAGTGGCTTTCGTCATACCTATCTGACCGTACTTCGTGTACTGTCTTCCACTCCTCGCGTTCGCCTTGGATTCCTGTACCTGTTGGCTTCCCCCAGGGTTCTGTGCTTGGCCCTCTCCTCTATATCCTCTTTACTGCTGACCTTGAATCTGTTCTCGCTGCTAGTGCTCTTTCTAGCCATTCTTACGCTGATGATTTCCAATCTTACTTGCATTGCTCTGCAATGGATGCTCTGAGTTCTGTTCGCTTGATGTCTCGCGCAACTGACACTCTGTCTGTCTGGCTATCTTCCAATCGCCTGAAACAAAATCCTCTTAAGACCCAGTTCATATGGCTGGGTACCCGACAACAGCTGGCTAAACTTGACCTGAACTCTTTTGCAGCTGAATTCCCTCTAATATCATTCTCTACCTCAGTACGAGACCTCGGTGTCATCCTTGATCAGGAGTTAACTTTTACTAAGCACCTCTCTTCCTTGTCTCCCTCCTGCTTTTACCATCTCCGTCAGCTTAGGGTTGTTGCGCGTTCTCTCTCAACATCTGCTGCTTCTACTCTTATCCACGCTTTGTTTGTTCTCGTCTAGACTACTGCTCTTCTCTTTACATTGGTCTTCCTCAAGTCCGCTTGTCCACTCTTGACAGGGTTTTACGGTCTGCGGCTCGTCTTGTTGGTTCCATTTCTCGCTATGGTAGCGTTTCCTCCTACATGTATCATACTCTACACTGGCTCCCTCTCCGACAGAGTATCCTGTATCGGCTCTGCTGTCTTGTCTGGCAAAGCTTCTTGGGCACAGCTCCTCGCTACTTATGCTCCATCTTTACTCTCTCTTCCACTTCTATAGGTCGCTCAGCTCTTCGTTCCTCTACTCGTAGTCCAGTCATTAAATAGTTGAGGTTCAACAAAATTTGAAGAAAAGGTTTCTCGATGGGTTTCACCTCTTTGATACGTCTACATTACAGGATAAAAAGGTTACCAAAATATGACATGGGGAACTATGTGAAAATGGGTCAAATCCAATATGGCTGCCATCGACCATATTGGAAAATCACCTTTTTTGTTTTTTAGAGTATATGCACGTGTAATACCTCTAATATTACTGATTTCGGTATGTAGAATTCATTTCTGATGTTGTTTCCACCTTTCTGGGTCATCTTCACCTTGAAAGGTCATGGTCAAGGTCATTTTTGGCAGATTGGAAAGTTAACTGTTTTGTTTTTTAAAGTATATGCACGTGTAATCCCTCAATGTTGCTTATTTCAGTATGTAGAATTCCTTTCTGATATTGTCTTTGCCATTCTGGGTCATCTTCACCTTGAAAGGTCATGGTCAAGGTCATTTTGTTACATCGATGACGCCATCAAGCAAACTTTCCATCATTCGGTAAATGTAAATTTTTATGTGTTGCTGTTCTTCACTGTGACCATATACACACAAATTAAGTTTCACATTATTACTGTAAGAGAGTCTGTTGTTATTCACACGTGCAAATTGTGTGTGAGTTCTGTGGAGTACTGTTGTATCCGAGAGAGAAAGAAACTGAAATATAATTGCGGCTACTGTCGAGGATTCTGTGCCAATCTACTTATTGGGGAGATTGAGCCTAGACTGAATCTCACCCAATGGCTTCAAAAGTCTACTCTTGCCAAACATGTTGTGGTAGATTTCATGTCTAAGATGCAGCAGATGCCAATAGCACAATTCCCTAATCTTGGTGTGGCCATCGACACCATCATAACCTCAGCCTCATCCCTCTACCAAAATGTGAAATTCATCCATCAGGTACTTGCCTCCTACACTGAGATGTCTCAGCTGTGGAAGCGATGTTGTTGCAGCAGTTGGAATAAGTGTTAACATTTTTGTAGATCTTAGACATGAAATCTACCACAACATGTGTGGCAAGAGTAGACTCCTCACGCCATTGGGTGAGGTCCAGTCTAGGCTCAATCTTCCCAGCAAGTAGTGACTTGTTGGTGTGAGCTGGAATATCACTAGTACTGTTATCGAACAGTGGAGATGCTGAGAGCAAATTGTGTGTGAGTACCTGCCTGAGGTCCATACCGCGCTCCTTAGCAATGTCCATGTTCCTATGCACCTCGGTCATCTCCTTGGATGACTGGTCGTTCTTCTGGTTCTCCATTGTTGATGGTGTCTTCTGAGGATAAAGTCGTGCTAATTTTCTTGGTCTTCTTAACGAATCTCTCCTGCCTGTGAGCAGTAGGCATGCTGACCATGCTGATCATTCTCAAGAAAGTTAAGCAAGTTAAGCAGGCGGAAAGCCACCTTTCGGTCAACATCCACCTTTGTGAGCAGGTTGTGCAGTTGCCCGGGCTGTCACCGAGTATAAATTCTGCCGCTCTAGCACGAAGTCTAACAGCTTAGACACGTTATGGTTAAATGCAAGACGGCGAGTGATGCTCAATGCATGCTGTAGATGGCTTTCTGTGTGGCTATTGGGGTGGTTGGAGGTGAGAAAATTGAGAAGGCTGGTGATAGACCCGATCTCCTGGACCAAGAGCTCGAACTCTGCTACGGCAGTGGCATTGCGTGTGGCTTCTACCACATAGTGACCTCCAGGACCCATCGACATTCGCTGGATGGTCTGCTCGACCTTCATGCCACCTCCGACAGCACAGCACCATCCTGGATCATCCTGAACAACCCACTGGCTCACACAGAAGCGCCGATAGAGCTCAGGATGTGTGAACTCCAACACTTTGACCTGTTCCAGATACCACGATCCATAACGTAGGAAGTTGATGCAGTCACATTCTGCAAAGATTGGCATAAAATCCTCGACAGTAGCCGCAAGTATATTCCAGTTTCGTTCTCTCTCAGTTACTACAGCGTTCTTGATGATGGCGACCAACTGCGGCCAAACTCAAAAGAATTGGCAGAGCTCAGACTTGGCTTTGAACTCCTTCTCAAATTCCCGGAAGTCCTGATGCAACTCCTCCACTTCTCCAATCAGGGACTCAAACTGTTCACGGCAACATTGTGTTTCAGCCAGTGTAATTTGCAGTACCTGCAACTGTGCCAGCACTGGATATGCAGCTTTGCCTTGTGATTCCAGAATATCTCAAACTGAAGCGACCGGATCAGGTCCTCCACAATAAGAATAACAACAGACTCTCTTGCAGTAATAATGTGAAACTCAGTGTGTGTGTGTGTGTGTGTGTGTGTGTTTATGGTCACAGTGAAGAACAGCAACACATACAAATTTACATTTACCGAATGGTGGAAAGTTTGCTTGATGGCGTCATCGATGTAACAAAATGACCTTGACCATGACCTTTCAAGGTGAAGATGACCCAGAAAGGCGAAAACAATATCAGAAGTGAATTCTACATACCGAAATCAGTAACATTAGAGGTATTACACATGCATATACTGTAGAAAACAAAAAAGATGAATTTCTCAATCTGCCGAAATGACCTTGACCATGACCTTTCAAGGTGAAGATGACCCCTAAAGGTGGAAACAACATCAGAAATGAATTCTACATGCCGAAATCAGTAATATTAGAGGTATTACACGTGCATATACTCTAAAAAACAAAAAAGGTGATTTTTCCAATGTGGTCGATGGCGGCCATATTGGATTTGGCCATTTTGGGGGTGTACCCGTGGTCCGATTGGGGGATGTTATTCAGCAATGGTTCCTGAGCAGGAAACCGTTTAAAAAAGCTTCTGAAGCAATTTCGCCCAGGTCTAACTGCAAATTATGTGTATTATTATTGGCATTTCTTAGGAAACCCCCAATCCGCCATTTTTAAATTCATTTTTGGGGGTGTTCCCGTGGTCGGATTTAGGGGGAATTTTTATATGTTATTCAGCAAGTTTTTCTGAACAAGAAACCGTTTAAAAACCTTCTGATGCAATTTTGCCCAGGTCTAACTGTAAATTGCCTAGACTATAGCCGTTAGATATGTAGATATGATAATTTTGCTTTTTTCGTCAAATCTTGGTGGCCATTTTGTTTTTTTTTAACATTTAACTTGAAAATTACATTCCATAACATGTATATGTATATGCTGATATGAATTGACTCATCATAGATGTTTTTAACTTGAGTGGTTCCATATTATGAAACTTTTTCCACTTTGGCTAATTTTGACGGTGGCCATCTTGGATTTGACCCATTTTCACATAGTTCCCCATGTCATATTTTGGTAACCTTTTTATCCTGTAATGTAGACGTATCAAAGAGGTGAAACCCATCGAGAAACCTTTTCTTCAAATTTTGTTGAACCTCCATTAAAAATTATTGTTTAATGACTGGACTATCGGTGTGACTTTCTGGTTCCATTTGCCCGCACTGCTACACTGCAGCGTCGAGCATTTCTGTTAGTCCAACAGTGTGGAATGACCTGCCTTCTTCCCTTCGCCTATCTCCTCGTACACACTCGTCTTCCTTCTACACCCTGTTGAAGACTTTTCTCTATGATCAGGCCTGGCTCGGGAGCGCCTCTGAGTAGACCTCTTGAAGAGGCGCTATATAAATTTTATGATTGATTGATTGATTGACTTAGGAGAATAAACAGAAATAGGGAGGGAATTCAAAAACCTAGGTGAACCAACCGAAAAAGCACGTTCACCGAGAGAAAGCATAAGAAGCTACACACACACACACACACACACACACACACACACACACACACACACACACACACACACACACACACACACACACACACACACACACACACACACACACACACACACACACACACACACACACACACACACACACACACACACACACACACACACACACACACACACCAAGAACAGGTGGTTGTCTACCATCTTATACTTCCTGATGGATATATTTATGTGCCTGGCTAGCTGTAAAGCGTCATTTAAGAATCTCACGAGGGCGCTTAACATGGCAATGTGACCGATATTATAAAGGATGACTTGAAAATGTTTCTTGCGCTGTCTGCAACGAAACATTACGTATGGTTGATGGTTGACTTTTCCAGGATATCACGAGGCTCCTATAATTCCCACCTGGGGTTCAAATGAGGCCCGTACGGGTCCCATCAACAGTTTATGAACAGCTCGCAGATATAAAACGACGTTAAAGTCGTGGAATCTGCAGCTGCTATATCGTACACATGGTATCTTCAGTCTAATTAACAGGGATACCATGACGCTTATGTCTTATATTCGTCGGTGTCCGGTAGTTGAATTTGTGTTGACCTGGTTGTACAATAGGTCCGAACATACACGGTGCAACACAACCCTTCGACGCGTTCGGCCCATGTAATTCCAATCTTAAGCTAAGAGGAGAGGAAAAAGGAAGAAAGGAATGAAGGAAAGAAGATAGAAAGGAATGAAGTAAAGATGACAGCAAGGAAGGAAGTACAGAAGAAAGTAAGGAAGAAAGAAGGAAGGGAGAAAAGACAGAAGGAAAATTGAAAGAAATGAAGGAAGGAAAGAAGAAAGCAGGGCCGTTTTTAACACAGGTGCAAACGGTGCGGCGCACCGAGGGCCCCTGAGCCGAGTTTTATATAAAATTGCTTATCCAGCGAGACAACTGGAGGTAAGAGAGTCTTTCCTGGCTTTTCTCAGTCTGTCTGATCACCCTGCACATGGTAACGTGAAGGGATTTTTAGTTGCTGTTTGCTAAATGTCGTATGCAAGTCTCCGTCTCATTTCAAATTTCTGTAAAATTAGTAAGTGCAAGTGACAATGACAACCCATTGTTTTTGACGTTTTTGTCAATTGAGAGGAACGTAGCAAACGACTTACAACTAGACCAAGTTGTTGACGCTTTGACGTCACAAAAAGCTAGACGTGGGATTTGGACTGTTTAGCCTGAATTTGCTGGATTTCACCAAACTGTTTGACTGCGAGAGATGAAAACGAACCGCTGATATTTTGGCCTATAGCTGATATTTTGGCCTTTGACATAAATTTTGCTGTAGGCTGTTGCAGCCTACAGCAAAATTGCGTCTTCAAGAATTAATTACATATTTTAGATTTATCAGATTTTATTGACAAATTGGCGTTATATTATATAGTCATGAAGTGTTCTAACAGTTCTATGTAGGTCTACCCTTACTCTCAAACGCTCACTGGCCGCCACTTCCTAGTGTCCAGAGGCGCGTTTACGTATAGCTTACGTATTGGCGCACTAAGCGGGTGCATAGGGCCCCAAATCTCGGAGGGTCCAAACGAATGAAAATATTTTTTCAATTATGAAAAATATATTATTTGTGAATTTTGAATTATTTTAAATGTAACCTAGGCCTATTTTCTATTTTTGTACAGTTTGGCATTCACATAAAAGTACTTGCTGTAATTTATAATAATATTTATTGTTTTGTTCATTTGGGCTAATAATTCAAACAAGTAGGCCTACTGTACACTTATAAATGTTGGAGCGGGATACCTGGATGGTGAAGAGATCACGGAGATACTTAGACTGGGAATATTGTGGGGGAGTTGTAGCTTAGTGACAGGACTTTGGAGTGGATTCGATCTGGTACTATTAGCCAATAGAGTGATTTGAGGATAGGGAGTGATATGATGATGTTTGGGCGTTCTAATAACATCTCTGGCTAGTGAGTTTTGGATGAGCTGCAGACGCTTGATTTGGGTGGATTCAAAGTTAAGAGGGAATTGCAGTTATCAAGCTTTGAATGAACAATGAAGGTAGCAATGGTGGACGCAGGTTTAAGGTCGAGCCTGGGCCGGATGCGTCGGAGATCACGAATGTGTATGAAGCAGGAGCGCGAGAAGTTGCAGACGTGGTTAAAGCAGGAGAGATGTGGAAAAAAAGTAATACCAAGATTGCGGACAGAGGAGTCGGAGGTGAAGGTAAGAGAAGAAGAGTTAGTGGATAGGTATAAGGAAGGCTCAGGGATTTTTCCTGATTTTGGCCAAGAAGGCCTAGGATGATGAATTCGGTTTTGGAAGGGCTAAGGCAGAGGAGATTGGATGGCATCCATTGAGAGATTTGGTTAACCACGTTGAGTAATTGTATGATGGAGGTGGAAAAAGAGCTTGAGGAAAAACATAGACTTAACACCACCAGAGTCTCAGACTCTCAGTCTACAAATTCAGAAGGCCACCACAAATGTTTGCGCATAGGGTCCCGTTGTCTGTAAACGCGCCTCTGCTAGTGTCACAGTGTGTATACGGATTATAACTAAGGGATAAATGGGGTAAATGGGATATAAAAAAACGCTCGACTCAGTGAACAGGTCATGCAGATAGCAACAGTAGCTACTCGAAAAGCCTTAGATATAATTTCTATATCATACTTATTCATACGCCGTGTGCCTACATGGTATTGGCATCCAACGGCCGCTCGACCGACATGGGGCGGCTGGGGCCCCTTTTGTAACTTTTTGCACCGACCTTCGCGGAACCTTAGAAACGGCCCTGGAAGAAAGTAGGCCTGTTCTAGAGGCTAAGATGACTGGAATGGGTTAATGGCTAACGTCTAAGCTAACGCTAACTGGCATGCATTTGAACCCAATTGGAAAATGGACCAAAAAGCTAGAGTTAATTTCGTCATCTAACATAATTTATCCACGTCAAAATTATCACATTGTATTTATTGGCCTTAAATTAGTCTATAAGAATAGTAAAACGGAAAGAGTTCTTGGTAAATGTTATGATTGCTGTGTTTCACATTCACTTATGAACACAATGACTGCGGTATAATTAAGCAAGCACTTTCTACACTGTCACTTTTAAAGATCTACAAATGCGCACGTAGGCCCTCTATACCATTGTTTTCAGAGTCTAATAAATTGTTATACCCCCAAGCCAGAACGAAATAGGGTTCTCTGTACTTTTTATCTCTGTTTCCAAACTAGGAATTTGCTACGTGCTTCTGTCCACTATAAAAAAAATTTTGAAATCGTTTTTGTCAGTTTTCAAATCCGTCCTTGTTGGATCCCTAATAATCCGCATTCTGTTCCTTGAGTTTCCGGGAAGTCATGACTATAGACCAGATAATTATAGGCCCAACCGTTTCTGGATCTGTGGCTGTCTGTGTTAGCTTCTATCTCTCTCTGTCCAATTGTAAGTTCGTGTCTCTTTCAAATGGTTCGCTCGTGGTCCGTATAGTGTTTCCTTTAATTTAGATTACATTTACGTAATGTTAGTTTAGGTAAGATCGATTACATTATTTTTGCATTAGATTAGGATAGGTTAAATTACAGAAGATTTAAGGCGTTCTCAATTTGTTCTGCATTAATTCGTTGAAACGCTTCTTTGCATTTTAGAGTCCGATGATTTTTTACGGACGTGGATCGTCAGTGGATTGTTGGCGATCATCGGAGTTTTGTTCGTTGCTTTGGTCGGTGGATGTTTGATTTACAGAAGACAGAATAAGAGAAGTAATTTCATGCTGATCAAGTTCTGCCTTTTGCTCGTCGGCCGACACAGTCTGCTCGTAAAACTCAATAAGCCGAACTCGATATCGCGCAGATTAAGTATCGGGTCATCATCATCATCATCATCATCATCATCATCATCATCATCATCATCATCATCATCATCATCATCATCATCATCATCATCATCATCATCATCATCATCATCATTGGCAGCAGCTTGTTTGGTTAGAGGCTGGACCGGCGGCGGCGGCGAATTGCTGCTGTAACGGAGAGACACTGACAAAGACAGAGCCAGAGAGAAATTAATAAAGAGAGATACAGAGAAAGAGAGACAGCAAGACAGAGAGTGACAGGCAGAGATAGTAATGGAAAAAATAGGGAGACGGAAAGACAGAGACAGGCAGAGAGAGAATCAAGTAGGGATAGTGATAGATTTAATACAAAGATATTAATATAAAGCAATTAGGACAGAAAAGCAAGAAGAGATAGATTAATAGATACACAGAAGGATTGATTAAGGCAGGGGTAAACAGATAAATAGAGAAATAGACAGGTCAATAGAAAGACAGAGACGGAGGGGCAGTGACGCAGACAAATAGGCAGGCATCTAGAGATACGAGCAGACACAGATACACAGTTCTACACTCACTTTGATGCAAAAAACATGATATGATTATAGAGTACAAAACATAGAAGAGGACATAGACATCCGGCTAGAGAGAAACAGGAAGACATTTGCGCATATGAACATATACATTTACACAGGTGTACACAAACACACGCGCAGTTTCATACTACATTCACAGTCAGACAGCAACATAATATAGTACTAAGAGAAAATATACATTTTTAAAATCTAAAACAACAGTTCGTACTGGTAATCGTTATTTCGAGATATCTACAGTGCCCAAAGAAGCAAAAGCGAGGGAAACAGACTATTCACAGGCGCTCAGTCAAAACAAACTCGATAAGCAGGTAGATCAAAATCTGTTCCAGGACAAGATCCAAAGAGAACAGCCAGGCAGACAGGCAAACGGGTATCCGGTGGATGGTGTTTAGAATTGAAGAAGCGACAGAGGCAAGGCAAAGAGGAGGAATCAGAAATCAGTTATAAACAGATGACCATTAACGTAGGGCCTATTATAGCAGTGGTTAGAAATTTAGAGTTTACGATTAGCCCTACGATTAGTCTAAGTATGTACTGGTAATGTAATATAATAGCCTGAAACAGAGATGGTGCAGATAACTGATATTAAAAGTTTAAAATTCGAAAATCTGTGTCCACAAGTACGCAATGTGTCAAATACACAGTTGGATATCTCGTTATGTTTGCAAATCTCTCTTTCTCTCTCTCTCTCTCTCTCTCTCTCTCTCTCTCTCTCTCTCTCTCTCTCTCTCTCTCTCTCTCTCTCTCTCTCTCTCTCTCTCTCTCTCTCTCTCTCTCTCTCTCTCTCTCTCTCTATCTATCTATCTATCTATCTATCTATCTATCTATCTATCTATCTATCTATCTGTCTATTTCTTTGTTTGTTTCTGTTTCTGTCTCTGTCTGTCTGTCTCTCTCTCCCCTATGTGTATTTGTAAATTCTTGACTCTAAAAATTCGTTTAGACATAGCTATAAATTGTTATGTTATACTCATATACCGAATATCTGTTCTTCGAAGGAGAAATCACGGACAAGGTCCTTTGGAAAGAAACGCACAGACTGGAGGGGGCTGCGACAGACGACAAGACCGCTAACAACCAGACGAGAATGACCGACCAATCTCCCGATCTGCTCAGCACATCGAGCAGCACCCTGGCCGGCGGATCGTCCCATACCTACGCCGATATCGAAGACCAGATTCCCGGGACCCCGTCACCTAAACACGGAAGCTACAATGAGTTGATGGTCGACCATAGAGAATCGACCGCAATGTCTTCTGTGTATTGGGGGCTGAACGTGAGGGACGATCATGATCAATCGGACCCCGTTACTGAAAGGAGCGATCGCGGCACGTGGGCCTCTGCGGCAACCCCTAATGGTTACGGAGCTATGCTGTCTGGCAATCTGCAACAAGCAGTTCAGAGTTCAACCCCGTCGGACTAGGTATGGGGGCTTGAATGGACTTTTTACAGAAATTTCATATAGATCTACATTCATATAAACACGTACATTATAGCCTACGTGTACATGCATGCATATAAGAGCATATAAACGTGCACTCGTGTATACACATACACTACATACGTGTACATATACAGTTATACACAGATACATACAAACATACTTACTTACACTCATACTAAGTTACTAACACATATACTTACATAGATGCATACTTACATACATTCGCTCGCTCATACATAAAATGCATGCTGCGAGCATACATACACATTTATACATATTTTTATTCAGAACTGTTGCTGGATTGTAACATGCACTGAGGTACATTTATTAACGACCTGCTCCAGCTATGCACTTATAAGGACTATTCATCAAGAAAATCAGAGACAAAAATAACAGTTAGTCATGTTAGTTTAGACCTATACCAAAAGAATCATAAACAGTGATAAAAGAAACTACAAAACTGTAACAAAACAACTGGATGTTCATTAAGCGTATCAGAAAGGTTTGCGACTTGAGTCGTTTCAGGCGAAACAGAATTTTACATATGAGAAAGGGCTTTTTTTCAGCCGGAACGCGCCGGTACGGCGTTCCGGCACCTTTTTCAGCTCCTAAAAAATAATTTATTTATTTTAATTATTAAAACAATAATTTGGTTATTTTAATTTAATTTATGTGTTTTTGAACTGTTTTCAGTGTTTATTGAGACCCCTCCCAACCCCCAATCCCGTTTTTCTCGTCATTTTAGCCCGCCCATAATTGTTGCGTTCCGGCACCTATTGTTCCGTTCCGGAACCTTTTTTTCTAGAAAAAAAGCACTGAGAAAGACTGATTCAGAAGTATGGTCTGGCGAATGTGAAAACGCGGTGTGTCATTTCTGACGTACGACGAGTGGGATCAACAGATCTGCACTAGGTGAAAATGTGTGACTGTGAAAGTTAGGCTGTCAATTTTAATTTTCTATTATTTTAAAGCATGATGTCGTGCATTAAGAAACTGTTAGAGTTTAGTGAGATCATAATTATTATCTACTGTAGCCTAACTTATAGGACGTGGCGGTAAATTTTCAAGTTCCATAAAAAAATTGCTAAAAAGGCGCATGGCTAAAGGACGTACGGTTTACATGCGCACGGCAAAACGACAAACTACTTAAAGATGCATGGCTAAAAGATGCATGACTAAATGACGCAGGGCTAACAGGCCAAAGGATATAAAGATGCATAGCTAAACGTTGCATGGCTAGAGGATGCATGGCAACTAGACGTATGGCTAAAATCCACGTGGTTAATAGGCATATGGCCAGAACGACTTTTGGCTAAAAGGCACATGGTAAAACATGCCTCGCTAACGAGCGTGTAGCTAAAACAGTATGTGGCTACCATGGAAATGGCTAACAGGAGTTTAAGGTTATTGCTTCACTGGTCGTTCTCAAGCGGTCGTATAAACGCCTGACATATTGCAACGCTTCCTTTCCGTCCATGTAAGTCGAAATAACAATAGTCCCATATTCGGTCGTTGAGCAGCGAATTTCAAAGGTTCCCCAAAGGTCGGCGAAGAATCGTCGCCGTGCATGTCTACGCGGTCTGTATATGCAGACGATTAAGCGATCCAGGCGGATTCAAAGTTCCGATCTCTTTTGCGTTCATTAGTTTTTCTATCAGGTCCGTAATGTTCCGCATGAGTGAATGAGATCGTCGACTGGCGGAGACTTAACGGCTCATTCGGGACTTAGCAACGATATTTAGCGGTCAGAGCGACGTCAGGCCAGGGAAGCTCGCCATGCAGTAAATGTCCAACTTCTATGCACCATTTTCGGTGGCATAAACCCTAGAAGCATCGGTCTATCTGCTCCCGATGCGTACTTAGCATGACCGTAATTGCCTTCTTGCCAACTGCCGCCAGACTAAGCTATTCAATAAGTCTGTGTTTAATTATCGTTCCTTGAACATCCCTCTATATTACGTGCGGTACTTACGTATATGTCCTCATCTCTTCCTATTCAAGAAACTTTTGCGTGCTCACTTATACTTACTTTAAATAAATAACAACTTTTCATCCTTTGTTTGTTTATTTGAAAACTCTATAGCATTAGATAATGCTAATTATGTTATCATTTTCAGTTGCAAATTCAAATCACTCCTACTTTCGAATATTATGTTATCAACTTCCACCTAAGCTTGCATTGGTACATAGGTGGCCCTGCTTAGCGGGATCTCGGTTCCTTTAGGTCCTCCTTTTGTACCCCAACTTAATACTAATCTGAAATTTGATGTGCTATTGTATTTCTATTTTCTTTGGGAGCAATAAAAACCTATGTTATGTTATGTTATACGTGCTATATTATGTGTGTGTCGTGTGTTATTATTACTGTTAAACATTTATGAAGCGCCACTCTCTAATGACGAAGTATCAGTCGATGGCGCTGAGCAATTATGAGTGAAAGACTTGCTCAAAGTCCCTACACAGAAACCTTGTCAGAGGAGGCTTGAAGCCGTACTCTCTGCGAAACAAAGCGAGCGCTCTAACTAGTCGCGTGTGCTTGTGCAATGTGCATGCAAGATGGCCGCTATTTTTGCTTTAAGTTTAATTTTATTCCCTGTTGATTGGACTATTCGGGTATGCGGGAGCCCACCGGTGGTGACTTTTCGGGTTATCTGAGTGCTGTTTGCTTACTGGTGAACTTTTGTCCTTAATGAATTTAGTACCACTTAGGGTAGCGTAGGCAACGCCATAGTGATTAACTTGAATACATAAAAACATACATGCACACATACATACGCACATACATACATACACACATACATACATGCATATATACATACATTACGTATGTATGTGTGCATGATACATAGATACATATATATATGCATACATACATACTTACATATATACATACTTACATACATACATGCACACACGTACATACACACATAAATAGACGCATACATGCATACACACATACATACATGCATGCATACATATAATTATATATACACACGTACATCATGTACACATACATACATACATATACATGCATTCACACATACATACATGAATACATATATACATGCATACATGTTATACACACATATAATTACAATTGCACACATACATGCACACAAACATACATACACACGCACATACATGCATACATGCTATATATATCGGTCAATTCTATTTCAGCTTGTTGGATCCGTTAACTCTATTCCAGGCTTATGATACTATAATATATATATATAGAAAGGAAAAGCATTGTAAAATGCCTGGACGAGGTAACTGTGTAAAAATGCAGTTCACAGAACAAGAAACAGGTAAAGTACTGTGGCCAGTTTCAAATGGGAAAACATTTTGGGAAACAACCTCCTATCGACTAGAACCATGCAGCATTAATAAAGAAGTATCCTAATTCAGCCTGCAAAGAAAGAGAATCTTCGGCTCATGGGTGACATGAACACAGAAGGCTTAGGTGGGCCAACCACTGATATGTAGGCCTATTAATAGTTACTGGATTGATAATGCTTCAGTCATTGGCCTATGGCCGACGGCGAATCAGAAGGTCAGGGAAGAAAGTTTTCGTTGCCGTTTAATTAAGCAACGAAATCATGTAATACTTTATATTTCACGATATTTCTAAAATTTAATTACATTGGATTTATGGTTAAAGTATTTTAAATAATTAAAAAGTTTTTTAAAAAATTCAACAAATCTTCTGTCGTCTGCTCTGTGTTGCCCATGGTTTACCCTGACTGAGCGATAATCCGAACTTTCAGAGCCCATTAGCTATCCAGTAACTATTAATAAACATCAGTGGGGCCAACCATGTTAGTTTGGACCTATGCCAAAACAATTATAAAACAGTGGAGCAAACTCGTTGCATGCAACAAAGTTGTCCGACAAGAAGGACACTCTGAGCGATAATACAGGAGCAGTGTCCGCGTCTAGACCGATGAGGGGAAGGATACAAAAACAACACGAACGACCAATACTAAACACTTATCTCGGCAGATGGATACGAGCTAACCAGCTTAATTATGAAGTAGAAATTGATAATGGGCTTACAAGTGTGTACACATAACGTTTAATCACATATATATATATATATATCATCATCATCATCATCAGGATCCGTGGGCCGAAGGCCCGTAGGTGTCCAATGCATGATCTATCAGTTTTTTCCAAAGTCCCCGGTCTTGTGCTAGTATTCTTAAGCTGTGCAGATCTTGCTTACACCAATCTTCGATGTCGTCTGTCCACTCTCTGGTTGGTCTGCCCCTCCGCCCATTTCCATCCATAATTCCCATCATCACGGTTTTTATTTTTCTGTTGTCATCCATTCTACATATATGCCCAAATAGACTTAGTTTTCTCTTCATTATTGTTTGCATTAAATCTTTCTTTATATTCAGTCTTCTTCGAACCTCCAAATTTGTCACCTTCATTGTCCAATTTAGGTGTAGTATCCTTCTATAGCAGTACATTTCAAATGCCAATATTTTATCCTGGTCCGTCTTTTTAATTGTCCATGATTCACAGGCATAAAGAGCTGTGCTAAACACACATGTTTTTAAGATATTTAATTTGGTCTTGTAACTAATTTGTTTGGTTTTCCATATGGTGTTTAGTCCTGCCATGACTCCCTTTGCCTTTGCTATTCTTGCCTTTATGTCCCTTGTGCAATCATTATTCCATGTTAGCAAACTGCCTAAATATACAAATTCCGTTACATTTTCAATCACCTCCTCTTGCACTCTTATTTCCTTTTCTATTGTCTCTTTACCAAATACCATTGTTTTTGTTTTCCCCACATTTATGGTTAATCCAGCACGTTTGGCAGAAATGTGCAACCCACAAACATTTTCTTGCAATGTCTCACAGCTGTTCTCTAACAAGTCAATATCGTCTGCAAATCGTAAGTTGTTGATCTTTTCCCCTTGTACCGAGATTCCGGTTCCATTATCTTGGATCGTATCCATGACTCTCTCCAAGTAAGTTATAAATGTATTAGGTGACACTGGATCTCCTTGCCTTGTTCCTATTGTAGTCACAAACCATCCTCCTATTTCCCGACCCACTTTCACTGCAGCCTTTGAACTCTCTCCGATGTTCTGAAGAATCCCAATCAATCTATTCCCGACTCCATATGATTTCATTATTGCCCATGTAGCATCGTGCTTGATGGAATATATATATATATATATATATATATAAGCAGGACAATGTTGGAAAAAAAACAGGTAAGCCAACAGATATTGCCTCTCTGACGGATGTATAACCTCGGGATGGTCCAATAAGTCGCATTTGAAATGAGGAACGGCACAGGGATTAGAGGAAAACCAAGCAGAAATGTGTCCAGTCGAAATAAGTGCAGCTTTTTCATGCAATTATATATAGTATAGATTTGGTTTCAGAGTCTGAAAGCTACAAAACAAGAATACTTTACTTTTTTAAGTGACCAGAACACTCTTGCAGTCCTGAACGCTGGTTTAATACGGCGTACACTGTAGGTATCGTAAAACATACTGACAGAAAAGGGAAAACGAAAAAATCCTCTTACACCCTGAATTAGATCCAATTTCCAACCGTCTATCTTTGCCTGAATTGCAGTAAATATACACGGATGCGTAGAGTCACGACACATGCTGATTCCCCGGGATATATAAGATAAGTTCAGCTAGTCATTACAATCGTAATTTCCTTAACGTGTGTCTAGTATAGGTGCCAACCACCATAATTGTAATTGTAATGGAGCATCTAAAAAAGCGCCACTCGTCGATTCAAGGGCGCTCCCGATCCAAGTCAGTGCCATAACTAAAAAAATGGACTTCAGGCGTTTCCGGAATAGGGGGAGAGAAAGCCTGAGGAGCTGAAGCCACAACTACATTACAAAGAGAGGTAATTTACCAATGAGTTACACTCAATTTATACTTATAAGTTTAAACTTATGTCTACAAACATGGTTTCACAACAACTCCATTCCACTCAAAAAGAAGTAAGTTAGTACAAACTGTTGTATAGCCTATACATGTATTAAGTCATCGATGCTTTTTCATTTGCAAGTAAATTAACACAATTTAAAAATGGGAGTAAGTAAAATAATAATAAATCATTAATAATAATTTTTTATTCCCCACCACTACTTAGATCCAGTACAAGCTGAAACAAGCAAAAACCCAAGTCGTGAAAAATGACCTTATATATACACATTGAAACTTGGTTTTCTCCGGAAACACAGTCCCCATATTGGTACCATTTCTCCCAGTGGGTATCATTCATATACGGGTAATTCCATTAAGCGAACGGCAAATATGCCCACTGTAGTGTTCATAAACAAATAGCATTTCTGTGCATTCACATGTCATATTCGGGAACAAGTTCAGGAGTCCAGTGAAGCGGTTAATCACGCGCTTGGCTGCAGCCGGTCTCGAATATCCACTGGACATCGATCTCGGGACAATCCCTCTGATACAAGGCAGCGCTCATGAATAAGCTAGTGCCCTGCGCTTAGCTTTAGGTGAGTGCTTTAGAAATGTGAGGTTTACGATTACGATTACAGACTACACACATTTTGTTTGTTTTTCTCTGTCTCTGTCTCTCTGTCTGTCTGTCTGTCTCTCTCTGTCTCTGTCTCTCAGTCTCTTTGTCCTTCTATCTCGTTTCAGTCTGCTGTCCTATATAATGGTTCTAAGTTAGAGACCCACTTACTCTCTAACACAAACATACAGATATTTTGATATTACCCATAGGATGCATCCAGTTACGATATTGCCAGAACACGGTTGGGTAGACGCACTTTGGACGCGAAGAGTACGGATTCCAGCCTCCTATTATTTGTTTATGCGCTCAGTGAATGCTCTGGATACCTTCAAATTATGTGTTTTTGGACTCTATAAACTTGGAATTTCTTTTCAATCACCGATCTTGACTGTACAGCTTGTAATTTTCATTCAAGTAGGCCTAAGGTTGATGCAAGTGGCCTTTGCAGCAGTAAGACGTCGTTAAACAACGGAAAACTGCTATCATAGTTACCAGAAGTTCATTTTATTGTATACGGACATTGTTTTAAGAGCCTGAGGAATCACAAATACTCCTGGACCAAAATATAATAATAACAATTACAATGAGGAGCCCGATTGCAGCCAAGACTCAATGACGGTGTGTAGGTCAAGTTAAGGTCCAGTGTAGGTCCAGTTAAGGTCCAGTGTAGGTACAGTGTAGGTACATTGTAGGTCCAATTAAGGTCTAGTGTAGGTCCAGTATACGTCCAGTTAGGGTTTAGTGTAGGTTCAGTTAAATCCAGTGTAGGTGCAGTTTAGGTCAGTATAGTTCTAGTTCAGGTCCAATGTAGGTCCAGTTAAGGTTCAATGTAGGTCCAGTTAAGGTCCAGTGTAGGTCCAGTTAAGGTCAACTGTAGGTTCAGTTAAGTTCCAATGTAAGTCCAGCTAAGGTCTAGCGTCGGTCCAGTTAAGGTCTGGTGTAGGTCCGGTATAGGGCCAGTTACTGTCCAGTTGTAGTCTATTGTAGGTCCAGTTAACTTAAAACATTCTATTAAATTAAAATTTTTATAATGCTGTTGGCTTCGCGAATAAATATATAAATAAATAATAAAAAAATAATAGCTTATTATTATGTGCCATCCTTTCGCACAGATATTTGGCTCACGATGCACGCATACACCATCCGCTGTCGATTAGCTATAAAACCCCTTGCTAGAAGTTCCACGACGTATTACGAGATGTAACTTAACAGATGATTTATACAGCGCAAGTACATACATCCATCCTCGGCACGCAGCTCATAAAGTCATCGTCAATGGCCATCGAATTCAAGGCACGCGTCCTGCACGCCGTACTCCACGAAAGGGACAATTTTCCAACGCGAAATTGCAGAAGCCACAACGGCTGTTTATGGCTGAATGGTGCAGCCTGCAATTTGGTCACATCTACGCGATGATAGGAGAAAGCAGGACGCACGCGGGAAACATCAGGGAAATAGAGTCATCCATTCATATTACATTCATCAATCGTTATTAACGACGATGACTGTACTCAACAAAAGCATGGAACGTCATGTATTATATGAAACAATACCTTTGTTTAGTTAAATTATTATTAGCTTGGACTAGGTCATGATAATGATAAATCGTCTGTATAATTATAGGAAACAATGCCGTTTGTTTGTTTAAAATAATTAAACCCTGAATGTAGCTGCGCCGTGATGTGGTTCTACTACTACAAGAGACAACCAGTCGTAAACATTTCCTGCCATTTGCACATCAAATCAATTCCCTCCAGATTGAATCATTGTGCTCACTTAAAATCCAGATACAATACTATTCAGCTGAACATTTTTGCAGCAAACAAATTAACAATAGGCTTTTCCTTAATAATATTGATCAACAGCGTTGAAGTAACATTGCCTGTCTATCTGTCTGTTATCAATGCGTCAACATGTCTAGATCTATCCGTCCGTCAATCCGTCCGTCCGTCCGTCTGTCTCTTCGTCTGTCTGTCCATTCATCTGTCTGTCTGTCTTTCCATCCATCAAACTGTCTGTTAATCTGCCTATTGATCTACACACGTGGGCATTTTTATAGTTTATTGCAAATGTTCTGAAGAAGAGAATAAACTTGGATGAGGGTCGCGTTCCCCTCCATCAGTACAAATGATTGATTAATCAGACATTAATTAATCAGAAATACTTACTGACCTGCACTTAATCTATCTAATATAATCTAGTAAATATAGTCCACGCAGTCTAGTCTAGTCCAATCTGCCCCATCTTAGTCCAGTCTAGCCTAGTCCAATCTACCCCATCTTAGTCCAGTCTAGCCTAGTCTAGTCCAATCTACCCCATCTTAGTCCAGTCTAGCCTAGTCCAATCTACCCCATCTTAGTCCAGTCTAGCCTAGTCTAGTCCAATCTACCCCATCTTAGTCCAGTCTAGCCTAGTCCAATCTACCCCATCTTAGTCCAGTCTAGCCTAGTCCAATCTACCCCATCTTAGTCCAGTCTAGCCTAGTCCAATCTACCCCATCTTAGTCCAGTCTAGCCTAGTCCAATCTACCCCACCTTAGTCCAGTCTAGCCTAGTCTAGTCCAATCTACCCCATCTTAGTCCAGTCTAGCCTAGTCCAATCTACCCCATCTTAGTCCAGTCTAGCCTAGTCCAATCTACCCCATCTTAGTCCAGTCTAGCCTAGTCCAATCTACCCCATCTTAGTCCAGTCTAGCCTAGTCCAATCTACCCCATCTTAGTCCAGTCTAGCCTAGGCTAGTCTAATCTCTTATCGCCTGATCTGATCTGATATGACCTAGTCTAAAGTGATCCAATCAAAATCTAATATATAACAGTAACTTCTATTGCGCAGTTATCAATATCCGAGGGACACATGGAAGGCCCTATAGGAAGCTTACATAGAATTACAATGTCATAGCCTGCTTTTGCTATTTGAACCTATGGCTCTTTTGTTATTTTTACAATTGGTTCTTTTGTTATTTTTACCTTTGGTTCTTCTGTTATTTTCACCTTTTGTTCTTCTGCAATTTTTATCTTTGGTTCTTTGTTAGTTTTACCTTTGGTTCTTTCATCATTTTTACCTTTGGTTCTTTGTTTATTTTTACCTTGCTTCTTTGTCATTTTTACCTTTGGGTCTATTGTTATTTTTACCTGTGGTTCATTTGTTGTTTTTACCTTTTGGTTCTTTTGTAAATTTTACCTTTGGTTCTTAAAGAACGTTAACGCCATTCAGTACAGCCAGCTGCGTTTTGGATGCATTTTAACGAGGCATCGAAAAGGCGCTATAGACAGATGCATAACATCGCATTAAGGTTCTATTCAGCTCCATGCATACATTCATGTAGATACATCCATCACAGAAGCAAATGTTGGGGTCATCCATGGTGCTATAGGACCTGAATAATACATATGCAGAAAGTGGCTGTGTGGAATTCCTATATAAATTTCGTGCATTGTTAGTGATAAAGAAAAGAATGTCCGATGAACAATGAACTCTATGGGATACGCTATCGATTGCTCGCATACGCTGTGCAAGAGGCGTAGAGCATACATAAAAATACATAAATAAATAAATATAATGTATATATATGTGCATAATGTAGTCCATAAACAGATATATTGTATATATATTGTATACATATATATATATATAAAGAGGGCGTTTCGTGTTGGTTGGGTATTGGATATAGGTATATGAGCATAGTAACGAACCTCCTGTTTTCGTGCCAGTGTCCCGCTGGGTCTTTGCTTGACCAGTAAGTTATGACCCGATCGACTCTCGCTGTTTGGACAGAGAAACAGACGGACGGATATACAGACATATACAGACGGACAGATGGACGGACAGACGGACACCATGACAGACAAAGCAGCAGACAGATGGATGCAAAAAGACAGAAGGACAGACAGACGGACGTGCAGGATACAGACACACAGATATACTGATAAGCAGACACATAGACGGGTAGACACACAGATGAGCAGACGGACAGAGGAACACACGCGAAGACAGTTACTGACACACGAATACAGATACACACACACAAACGTACAGACACATACAGACGGACACACGTAGACAGACAGACAGACATAAATAAGCAATTACAGTCTGCCTCTATATCTATAGGTACGTCTGACTGCGTTTGTCTGTGTGTCTGTGACATTCGACGTCTGTCTTCACGCAAACGCACACACACACACACACACACACACACACACACACACACACACACACACACACACACACACACACACACACACACACACAAACACACAAACGCACACACGCGTGCATACATTTCTGTGTGTGTAGCGCATGTATGCAGACGATTGCGTGGCGTCTGTTTATTAAAAATCCCAAAGGAACTTCGCAAGATGTGAGCAGCATATTACAGTCCAACATTTCGACACAATGCTAATTTCGATCAATGTGAAGACTTCAGTAATAAGATATGTATATTTATGACAACTTATACATTACATGGTATGTATATATATATACTTAGGTTATTTTCGTATGATTATATATATATATATATATAAATAATAAAGACTAGGATCGTGCGTATGTATACTTGCCAACGATGTCAATACGTGAATGTATTATGGCAATAAAGGTTTCATGGATGAGCAATATATGTAAAGATGACTATCAAAATTATATATATATATATATATACATCTCATACAAAGGAGATGACTAGAAGGTGCTATATAAATGCCTGGATATGTCAGTGCAGATATGAATAATATATGTAGATACATGTATATATAATAACGATGTTCATATATGGATATAGCTTATATATAGAGATCAAATCTATGTACAGATATACAAGTATGGATATATGTTTGCATGAATACATTTACATATATGTATATATATGTATATATATATGTATTTGTGTATATATGTGTATATATATAGCGAGACGTTGAAAGTCATCACTGCAGAGACTGTCCTAGCGCATGCATTAGCTCTCTGAAGTTGTATATTTTATGAAGGCGATGGCCCAGCGCTATATAAATTGCTTGGCACACATGCGCATGCGTATGCCGGCCGACTGAGCGCTGGCCGATGCCGTGTGTCGTCATTTCCTGCGCAAAGCCGGAAGTCGACGGCCGAACGGGAGTCTGGGAGACCGCGTTGTTCATTTGCAGCCGAACAGGACAGCCGAACTGTTCCGGAAATATGAGATTATGCGCCGATTCTTAACGATTCGTCTGGCTTTGTTTCTCGTTGTCTACGTCACTGTGACGTCGTCTATAGTCAGTCGACTGCCAATCGGTGAGTAGATCTTAATCTAATCTAAGCAAAGAATTTCTGTAGCGCCACTGTCATAATGCTCAAGGCAATGTCGAGGGTCGCTACTGCGCAAGATCGTTTTTGCAAGCTAAATTCAAAGGATGAGTCAGGTCGAAAGCTAGGAAGGGTTCCGAGAAGACACGGAAACAGCCGAGAAGACACGAAAACAGCCGAGAAGACACGGAAATAACCGACGAAGGAAGATTCTAAGATTGATGAGTTTTACTTG
>OY744603.1:12969373-13001873 GCA_963556255.1 Allolobophora icterica | reverse complement strand
TGTGATATGCCTTACTGTCTGGCAGCCGTTTCAGCGAAGTTCCAGAGTGAACTGCCTCCAGAGCAGCATATTGAGAATCAGTAATCTATGTCTGTTTTTCATTTATATATTCGCACCATTTTTAGAAAGCTGTAGAATAATGTTTTGTAAACACTCTTACTGAAAATAAGCATCAAAACTGATGTAATGATAGCATCATTTATGTTATCTATATCATCGCTATAATAATGCCTAAAGCATCGGTTGATGGTCGCTTGAAGTGGAACCGCAATTAAAAATCGAATAAACAACTGAAAAATAATGTGATATTGGAAGATATTGAGCATATATAAAGAGCTATTGCTCGGCAAAACGCCGCCGTGGGGCAAACTGCCGCCTCCAGACCAAGCCAGTCCAGACCAATCCAGTCCAGACCAATCCAGTCCAGACCATTCCAATCCAGACCAATCCAGTCCAGACCAAGCCAGTCCAGACCAGTCCAGTCCACTTCAGACCAGTCTAGTCCAAACCAGTCCATACCAATCCAGTTCAGTCCAGTCCACTCCAGACCAATCGAACCCAGACCAATCCAGTCCAGACCAATCCAGTCCACACCAGTCCAGTCCAGACCAGTACAGTCCAGTCCAGACCAGTCCAGTCCAGTTCAGACCAGTCCAGACCAATCCAGTCCAGACCAGTCCACTCCAGACCAATCCAGTCCAGACCAGTCCAGTGCAGACCAGTCCAGACCAGACCAGTCCAGTCCAGACCAGTACAGACCAATCCAGCTCAGACCAGTCCAGACCAGTCCAGTCCAGTCCAGACCAGTCCAGTCCAGACCAGACATGCTCCCCTATCTACATATTTATGTGATTATATAATGATTATTTCTGCTCATCTGCGTCTATATGGGTGTATATATTTATTTATGTAATATATCAATCAATAAAATAAGGGAGGAATAAAATGTCAGTGTGCAATTTGTTTTAATTGTACTCATAAACTGGGGCAGATCCTCAAATGCACTATTCTTTTGGATTTCCAGGAAGGGAAATGAAATATCAAACCGTAAACGCCTGAAAACTTGACACCTAAGGAAATGCTATTGCTGATGTCATTTGATTTATAGCAGAGTTTTATGAATTTCACGTCTTATACACCGGTGATACGATAAGCAATTTCATTAGGTTGGGGAAGGTTAACAACCGGATCGAATAAATCCATTCCAGTCCAGACCAGATCAGTATCACTTTAAGCGACCATCAACTGGACCAATCCAGACTGGAGCAATCTAGTCCAGTCCAGACCAGTCCAGTCCGGATCAGACCAATCCAGTCCAGACCAGTCCAGACCAGACCAGACCAATCGGGTCCAGACCAGAACAGACCAGACCAATCCAGTCCTGACAAGTTCAGTCCAGACCACTCCAGTTCAGGCCATTCCATACCAATCCAGTCCAGACCAGTCCAGGTCAGACCAGTACAGTCCAAACCAGTCAAGACCAATACAGTGCAAACCAGTCCAGTTCAGGCCAGTCTAGACCAGTACCCGACCAGACCAAACCAATCCAGACCAGTCCAGCTCAGACCAGTACAGTTCATACCAGTCCAGTCCAGACCAGTCAAGACCAGGCCAATCCAGTCCAGACCAGTCCAGTTCAGACCAGTCCAGTCCAGCTCAGAACACTCCAATCCAGACCAGACCAGTCTCGACCAGTCCAGACCAATCCAGTCCAGACCAATCCAGTTCAGACCAGTCCAGTTCAGACCAGCCCAATCAAGACCAGACCAATCTCGACCAGTCCAGACCACTCCAGTCCAGACCAGTCCAGTTCAGACCACTCCAGTCCAGACCAGTCCAGTCCGTGCAATGCAGTCCAGTCTAGTCTGATCTTAACTAGGCTAGTCTTATCTGATCTGAACTGATCTGATCCAATATCATCTAATCTATTCTCAACTTTTTCTTGTTTGGTGATTGAACGTTCACCTTGTAACGCACAAGGTACGAGTTCAATCCTCCAGAGAGTTGGCTTCAACAAATTCATCACGCATTATCACATCGCATCTTCAATTGATGCTTGTTAGTAGATACTGGTGTTATATATCCTGTGCTTGCGAATTTCCACCATAAACAATAGAATTGATTGCTAGGAAGTAAACATGAAACGTTTTGTCCCTTAAACGAAGAACGATGCAGGCAATGAACTGACTAAAAACTGTTTTGAGTCCTTGGGATAAAGTACCTTGTGGTTGAAGAGCAAATAGGGCAGTCTATTTAGGGTACGGTGATCTATTATGTGGGTGGGGATGTAATTCAACGATTGCGTGTCTGAACCCAATGAGCGGACGCTTCCGTGTCACGAAGCTGGACGAGATGTACGCGAGCACAGGCATAAAGACATGGTTAAACATACATTCATACGAACATACATGCATAAACACATATAATTACACACATACACACACGTGCAACTATACATCAAGATTAAGAAGATTAAGTGTCCTCCGAAACAGAGCTCTTCGGGTCATTACCGACAATCCGCAGCACTTTTCCACGTATGTTGCTACGGATCTGGCATTTCAACAGACACGCATCCAAAGTCCTGAGCAGATAACTGTTCAACAGACCAGTGAGTTTTTGCACAAATACACATATAATCAGGGCTGTAGTCGAGGGTATACGTGGGTATACAGCGTATACTCACCTCTAGAGAAATTTGAGAGCGTATACTCAGCGCTCGAGACGAGGGCATACGCGGGTATACAGCGTATACTTACCTCTGAGGAATGAAATTCTGAGAAAAAAGAGAGGTTTTGAAAGGTTTAAGGGCGAATGACTAAAAAAAGGTCATCAACTTTTTCAGAGACGAAATCGTAAAAAGTCAGAAAATTTTAAGAGAATTGGTATAAAGTCTGAAATTTTTCTGAGACGAATTCCTAAAAAAGGTCTTCACATTTTTTTAGGGTCACACCAGCCCTAGTGACGCCGCTGCTCACCGGTAGCGTATACTCACCTCAAATTTGACCACTACAGCCCTGCATATAATCAACTGCTTTCATAAATTAACAATTAGATCAAATTTACGTCTGAATCCAATCCTTATGTTGTGCGTTCTTCAGCATATTATAGGTCCATAGTATTCCCGTACTAATACCCGTAGGTTCTCAATTAGAAATGCTCGTCATGGAATATGGAAAGTTGTCCCAATGACATATGGTGCCTGAACAACATTCACCTATTCAAACGCAGACTGCGTGCCCATTTGATTGACAACGGTATATGTAATTTGATAATAATCATTGTGTGTGCTATTTTAAAAATAGTTTAAGGTTAAAAAAATAGGACAATAATACAATTATTTAGTCTGCCACTCAAGTAACGTAACGATGAATGAGTGACCCTACTAGTCAGAACTTTTCCCTTAGGGTTTTTCTATTCCCTCTCCTGATCTGGTACCCTGGAAATCGGACTTGGACCTCTTTTGGACTACTCTCTGGAACCCCCTCTGATCTGACGTAACGCTCGTGAATAGGCTGGTGTCCTGCACTTGGCCTTCGAGTGGCGCTTTAGAAGTTTGGAGATTACGATTACGATTACGATTCCCATTCTTTCTCAGCTAGCAATCAAATGATTCTACGTATAAGCTTGTGTTCTCCATTTGTTGTTGAAAACAATAAAAAATATGGCTATGGTAATGAATACATGCATATATGCATGCAAATATACATACATACTTATATGCACATACAATGCATGACTAAATAATTACACAAACACAAAACTGTTTCTTGTTTGTTACACAGCTTAACAACAAATGGTAAGCTTGGTAATATCGGAAAGCAGAGGGAAATACACTTTTAGTAATGTACAGAATGCAGAAGTTTGGCACGACAACTGCCATTTTTGGACCATATACGGGGGATAGAGTTGTGGTAACAAACCAGTCAAAACCAAACCAGCAGGAGAGCATAAGGTACGCGGATCGACTCCCGTAACCCCCCTCTAGGGCGGCGCCTTGCATGGCTGCCAAACCGTGTGTTTTAATTAAGATCTTGATTGTACTTTCATGTTTCAATATAATCTTACTGCGTCTGTCGGTTTGAACTAATAAATAATATAATTATTATAATTTATTATTATAAAACAGGCGACTTCATCATACACTCACTTAGGCCTAAACACAACAAAACTCAGTAAGAATCATGGAAACAAGTTTGCAATCTTTTATTTTAAATGAAATTGCATATTATATCCATTACGCTTACCATGTTGACTTGTCGTTAATTCGTTCAAAGGTGGGTTTTTCGAGAATGAGTCTCACGCCACCTACCGGTCATTTCACTTCAGCGTCGACGAATGTAACAGACGAAACTCAACGACCGGAATACAGTTCGAAAAATACGAAACTATCGTTGATGTTGCAAACACCTTCGAACTCAACAGAGCAAGTGAGTCAAATGTCATCGAATCTAACTCATATTTTATCCTGTTCTTTTAGAGTCTATTGTATTCTGTGCTATTCCATTCTAATATATTATTATCTAACCTAGTCCAGTCTATTATCGTTTAGTCTAATCTAGTTCAGCCTAATATATTCTAGTTTACTCTAGTCTAGCCTAATAACAAATGATCTGGTCTAGTCCAGTCTACTATAGTCTAGTCTAGCCCATTCTAATATCACTTAGTTTAGCTTGGTCCATTCTAATATCATATAGTTTAGTCTAGCTTAATATTGCCTAGTTTAAAGGTGTCTAGTCTATTCTAATATCGACTGGTCTAGTCCAGTATTGCCTAGTCTAGTATCGTCTAGTCTAGCCCATTCTAATATCGTCTAGCTTAGTCTGGTCCACTTTAATATCGCATAGTCTAGACTATTCCTGTTTAATTTCGTCTAGTGTGGTCTAGTTTAGTTTAATATCGTCTATTCTGGTCTAATTTAGTCTAATATCGTATAGTCTCGTTTAGTTTAGTCTAATTTCGTCTAGTGTGGTCTAGGTTAGTTTAATATCGTCTATTCTGGTCTAGTTTAGTCTAATATCGTCTAGCCTAGCCCATTTTGATATAGTCTAGTTTAGTCTGGTCCAATCTATACCGTCTCGCCTAATCGTATGGAGTCGACTGTAATTTTGTTTATTACAGTTTAGTATCTTCTCTTGCCCCGTTTGCCTTTTCTTGCATTACCTCATCTTCCCATGCCATATATGCTTGCCTCATTTTACGCTTACCTCATTTACCGAACGTTGACTTTCCACTGCCTTCTATATGGCCTTTCTCACGCATATGAGCGGCAAGTCGTTAACTGCCACCAGATCAGAGCTTAAGTCGTAACTTCTTATGGATCTCCATTCATCTCAGTCGGCGTTCGGCTTAACAGAATCAGACGATTAGAATCAACTACGTCTTCATCCCACTTCCGCCTATTCAGCGGCTGATGAACCGGAAGTAGATTTATGCCTTCGATGGAATATTTGCTGCGAAAGAGAGGTAGAGACCTGCACAGAGGCATAAAAAAGTGACAGATGGAGATACATACACAGAGAATGAGAGAGACGTAAAGTTAGAGACACATGGGTTAGGACAGAGGCACACGTACGTACACATACAGAAACATAATTATACCGAGAGAAGTCCAAAGAGAGAGAGAAACAGGGTAACAGTGAGACATATAGGTAGATACGCATAGGCTGAGATACTGTAAATCAGAAACCCAGGGACAGACACAGACAGACAAACAATGACGCAGATACAAAGACAGAGACAGGGGCAGAGATACAGGCAGACATACAGAGACAAAGAAGCAAATGCAGAGACTCAGCCAGAGAGACACATGCAGCTACAGGAACACACAAATGGATATAGACAGAGGCACATACTCAGATAAAAAAAAACACACACATATATATATATAAGCACAAGAACACATGGACGAAGACAGGTAAAGACACTGGCAGACAGATTAAAGCGACATGCAGAAGGAGACAAACACAGTGACAGACACAGAGATAGAAGCAGAGACTGAAACAAACGTAGAGACACAGGGAAAAGGCGTACAAACACAGAGAAATAGCTATACACATCGGAAGACAGCCAGACAATCAGACAGACAGACAAGCAGTCAGATTGAAATGCAGACAGACAGACAGACAGAAAGGGGAGATAGACAAACAGACAGCCAGAAAGAGACGGACGCAGATAGGCAAAAGGACAAGCTGACAGCTGAGCGATAGGCAGGCAGGCAAAGAGACAGACAAACAGACGGGCAACGAGACATACTGGCAAGAAAAGAGACAGATAGATATACAGACAGACAGTCAGGCAGGCAGAAAAAGAGTCTGACAAACAGACTGTCTGTCTGTCTGCCTGTTTGTATGTATATCTATCTGTCTCTTTTCTTGCCAGTATGTCTCGTTGCCCGTCTGTTTGTCTGTCTCTTTGCCTGCCTGCCTATCGCTCATGCAGGCAAAGAGATCGACAGACAAGCAGACAGACAAAGAGGCAGACAGATAGACGCGCAGATGGACAGACAGGCAGACAGACAGACGGAAGAGCACTTACGATGTGCGTGTGGTCTTTCTTTGGTGGTAATCGACTTAGAGAAACGTGTTTGAATTGTTGAAAGGAGTCGAGTGGATGTCGTCGTCTGATGTTTCGAATGGAGACAGATTGATTTAATTAACGCCATACAATCAGATTGACGAACAGCCAACTACATTTATATAGCGCCTCGTTTGGAAGAGAAACCCCAATGCAATGGAAGCAAACGATGGACGCGTTCTTTGACGCATTCTATTCAGCCATACGACGATCTTTCATTCGGACCACCTCTCTCTGTCTCTGTCTCTCTGTCTGTCTCTGTGCGTCTCTTGCTATCTCTCTCTCTTGCTCTCTCTTTCTCTTTCGCTCTGTCCTCTTTCTCTCTCTTTCTCTCTATGTCTGTCTCTCCCGCTCTCTCCATCTCTCTCTATCGCTCTCTGTGTGTCTCTGTGTGTGTCTTTCTCTGTCTCTTTGTATCTCTCTGTGTCTCTCGTTGTGTCTCTCTTTCTCTCTCTCTCTCTCTGTCTCCCTGTAGCTCTGTATCTCGCTCTTTCTGTCTCTCTGTCTCTTTTTGTGTCTCTGTGTGTCTCTCTCTGTCTCTCTGCGTCTCTCTCTCTTCTCTCAGTCTGTGTCTCTGCATCACGGTCTCAGTACCTGTGTGTCTTTATTTATCGGCCGTTGTTTATTTCTGTATACATCGATGTGTTTCACTTTCTTTCCATGTGAAACTCCGCCACTGCGCGTACTCTGGTAGTGCCAGTCCCAAGCCTGGATGAAGGAGGAGGGCGACGCTAATGATCTTTGTTATCACACAGTGTCGTTAAACTGAAACTACTTCTGTCCATGTTTCTATAATGGAATCTGTCTTATGTATGTACGCACACACACATAGATACACATACATACATACTTACATATGAAGACAAATATAAATACATACATACATGCATTCATATATATAAACACACATACACACGTGCACACATACATACATGCATTGTGCATACATGCACAAATTCATAGATATTCATAGGGGCCTATACGCTCACTCATGCATGCATACGCACATAGCTAATTAATACAATGCGGACTTAATGTTGATGCAGTTAGATATCCAAGTGCTTGAAAGCCAAGGAGAAGTAGTGAGGTTTGAACCGCTTTTTGAGTGAAGGAAGTGAATTCGAGTCACGAAGAGAGTGGCAGTCGATTCCGATTTCGGGAGCAGAGGCATGGAATGCACGTGAGCCCCTAACTGTTCTGCTCGACAAAAGACCCGTACTTGACGATCGCAGGAAACGAGGAGGGCTGTAAGGAGTAAGCAGTGATCGAAGGTAGGGAGTTGTGCTGGTGCTGAGGGCTTTGTAGGTCAAACAGACCAATTTTAATTTTATTCTGAATTCAACACAAAGCTAATGCAGCTGATGGAGTAGGACTGAGGAGCTTGTTCGTAGTGGGACACGCAACACTACGCACGCTAACGAGCTTTGGATGCGTTGCAGCCTGTCGAGTTCAAGGCCTGAGAGACCCACATAAACCAAATTAGCGTAATCAAGGCGACAGGAGACAAAGGAACAGACTATGGTTTGCGACATATTCTTAGTCAGAGCCGACCTGATGGGTCGTATTGCCCTGATGTGATAGAAACAAGATTTACAAACGTTGTTATGTGAGGTATGAATGTAAGCTTACAGTCCAGGGTTACCCCCAAGTGATTTGACAGTATCTGATAGTGGCACAGCAGTACCTGCGAGGCCGATACTAGAAAGGGAAGGGAGACAACGCAGGCGTAAGCGTGAACCGAACAAAATTGTATCGGACACAATTCAATTACCGTATGTAATAGAAACAATATATGCAGACATGCATGCACCTATTTATCATACAAAATAAAAAATACACACATACGCAGATTCATACATACATACATACATACATACATACATACATAAATACATACACACGTATGTATAAAATTCATGCACATACATATCATACATAAACATGAAATCAGACAAACGTGCAAACAAAGCTGTCTCATAGAAGTTTGCAAGACGAGTCAGCCCTGTGTTTTGCGCATCGCATTGTTAGCCAGAAAAGCAACCGAAATTACCAGTTATTTTTTTTATAAGCAACCTTTGCCAGAAACACCAATGTTTCCAAATGAAGGCAATCATGGCTGGCTAATGGCAAAGCCATTTGACCAGTTGTTCTACTCAGGGACTCATTTAGACACGGTCCGATGGCTTCTGTAAGCCTCGTCTCGTTAACGCGCGGGTCGATAGCTTCTGGGTAGCGAATGGGCAATGCATACTTCAGCAGGTAACTGTTCCTCATCGCAATCCATCCACTATCGTCATCCTAGGGTATAATGTGATACAACTGTCCGCGAAAATGAATTGGCGACTGTTTGGTTCTAATGCGGTGTGACTGGTGCTATTATGCCAGTCGTTGATGAGGCATACATGTATAATTGCATATACACACATATGCATCAGTAGAACGTTTAGCAACATCAATAGAAAGTCAGAAGAGTTAACACTTACCTTACATCAATTTTACTCTATTCTGTTCTAGTATATTCTAGTCTGTTCTATTCTGTTTTATATTGGCATATTCTGTTTTATATTGGCATATTCTGTTCTATTCTGTTCTATTCTATTCTGGTGTATTCTGTCCTATTCTGGTGTATTCTGTCCTATTCTGGTGTATTCTGTTCTATTCTGGTCTATTCTATTATGTTCTATTCTGTTTTATATTGGCATATTCTATTCTATTCTGGTGTATTCTGTTCTATTTTCTGCTCTATTCTGTTATGTGGCATATTCAATGACCTTGGTATAAGGTCATGGTGCAAGGTCTTCGCCTTGATATATGGTCTTGGTGAAAAGTCTTCAACATCGCCTTGGTATATGATCTTGTTGAAAGGTTTTCAACATCACCTTGCTATAAGGTCTTGGTGATTGGTCCTGACATTGTTTTGGTATAAGGTCTTGTTGAAATGTTGTAACATCGTCTTGGCATGAGGTCTGTTTCTAATAGAGACATTGTGTTGACGCTTCAACCACACTGATGTTTGCAGACATTGCTGTAAGGTTGATACTCCTTTGTGTGATTTGGGGGCTGTGGCTTTGATACTTTTTTTTATACAATTGGGGAACTGTAGCCACCAACATTTTTACATGATTGGGGGATGTGATCTTGACACGGCTATATACGCTTGGGGAGTTGTGGCCATGAACATTTTTACTTGATTGGGAAGCTGTAGCCTTGATAGGTTTTGTTTTTGTGCGATTGAGGAGCCGTGCGTTTGATACGCTTTTGCACATTTGGGGAGCTGTGGCTATATATACGTTTTATATGATTGGGGAGCTGAGGTCGTGATACTTTTTTTATATAACTGGGGAGCTGTGACCATCATACGTTTTTATATATAATTGAGGAGCTGTGGTCACGAGTTCATCTGAGATTTTAACGACTTTGCTCCAACTGGGTCCTTGGGCAGAAACCATAATCCGTCCTAGGCAATCAATCTGTTTCGTACGTTACGTTCGCTCAGTGTTAATGTCTCTGGCTTATCATCAATATTCCAGGAGATTACGCGATGCGCGCAGCTTGACTGCGGCTTTTGCGCATGAAGCTCATTTTGCATAATTACGTACGCTAAGCGTTGGATGGTTAAAGGTCGTTACAGCAAAGGCGAGATAACGCAAAGTGCTTCTCATTTCGGTCGGCTATCAGTCTCCACTTGTATGTTTAACTGTATCTCTGCGTGTAGCTGCGTCTTTGTGTTTTTGTTTGTGTCGCTATGTGTGGTTATCGCTTTGCCTTTCACTGTTTATCTGTTTACATATCATGTCTAACGATCCGGATCTCTCATCAATTCACACACCCATCCTGTTTCCGTACACCCGTCAGTCCACCTGTTTGGCCGTCCGTCATCCGTCCATCCATCCATCCATCCATTCATTCATTCATTCATCTATCCATCCAATCATCCATTCATCTATCTATGCATCCATCCCCCGACCTATTCATTCTCAACTCACCCATCCTTTCATCCATCCATCTATCCATCCACCCACCCATCTATCTGTCCATCTATTCAACCGTTCATCCACCCACAAAGGCTTCATCAAATTCTTACCGCAAGGCATAGCGATTACGATAAATATGAAAATGGCAATAACGACGACCACGATGATAGTGATGATGGTGGTGAGGAGTGAGAGTGAGAGACAATGCCAGAGAGACGGCGAGAGAACCGGACACACATCAAGAAAAATAGAGGCATCCATAGACCAGAGAGACAGAGAAAAACAGAGAGAGAGACAGGAGAGAGAGATATAGAGAAAGAGACAGAGAGACAGAGAGAAAGAGAGAAAGAGAGACAGAGAGTCAGAGAGAGAGAGACAGAGACAGATAGAGAGACAGAGAGAGGCAGAGAGAGAGACACAAAGACAGAGAGAGAGAAAGAGAGAGAGAAGCAGACAAGCAGGCAGAGAAGTGGTGGGAGAAGTCATGTATATAGCGTGTATTGGCCCAAATGGGCGTCATTTCGCGTGGGCTTAGTACTGCTGAGGGAGCGAAAGAGATGTGACAATGGTCATCATATTTAAATCCTCGCCTTCCATTATCCGCCCAACGACCTTCAGTATTCATAGACTCCGTTCGAAGAGGCGCTCACCCTCGGCACTAGATGGCAGCAGTCGACTCTACGCGCATGCGCCCACAATACTAGCCTCCACACTGAACCTTAGCACAGAACAGTCTCCGGAAATATATTGCACTGTCTTCTAATGGCACAAACACACACACGCACGGAGACACACAGGCAAAGGCACAAACACACGGACTGATCGTGACTAATATATATATATATATATATATATATATATATATATATATATATATATATATATATATATATATATATATATATATATATATATATATATATATATATATATATATATATATATATATATATATATATATATATATATACAAACATATGTATATATAATACAACGCATGGTCCGGGATATTCCTTTATTCATTCATTCATTTATATTGCACCGCTTGTATATACCTACTTAGAGGTACTCCTAGCTCAGTCCGGCAAAAGACAACACGATATATATGTATAAGTTTATGTGCATATATTGTACAATGCACATATATGTATCGTGTATATGGATACGGTTATAAATGTATGTATGCATGCGAACACGTACTATAATAATAATAAGTCCCCAAGGGATCACATGTACCTTGGGGCATAAAAAAAATAATAAATAAAATAAAATAATAATCTTTTCATATTAATTCAAACCGACAAACGCATTAAGACTACATTGAGACATGACAGTACAATTATCAATATCTTAACTAAACACACGTTATGGCAGCCATGCAAGGCACCCGCCCGAGGGGGTTGCGGAATCGAACCGCGTACTGCTGCTCTCCTGCTGCTCTCCTGACCATGAGTGTTACAATTACTCTATCCCCCTTGTATTGTATATTTGTATATGTCTCTATATATTCAGACCTATATAAATATGTACAACATATATTTATTTAATGTTATAAAAATAAAAACATTGTTTCGCTGGTGATGCAGTCCGTACCTCATTCAAACTCATTCTTTTCATCTTGCTCATCCTCCGTAGTCTAACTCTGGTTCCCTAAGCTATCAGATTTTCCGAGATCGTTGAGGTCTGTCCAACAAGTGGATCCGCTTTAGTCTAGTGGTCATCTCGCTGAACTGTCAACAGAGAGGCCATAGGTTCAAATCCCGCCAGTGGAGAAATATTTGTCGAGATTTCCGCATTAACTGCGACCCCTAGCCTACTTAGATATAATGAGTGCAGTACACTGACTGCACACTGTCGGTGGGAAGACGAAACGTCGAGGGAGAGGACTGGCCACACAGAAAAGCAATGCTTGTCGGTATTTTGAAAAAGCAATGCTTGTCGGTATTTTTGGGGAAAAACAATGTTTGTCGGTATTTTGAAAAACAATGCTTGTCGAGATTAAACCTGCGAGATACGGAAACAGCCAATGTTGCATTCGCTTGTACCACAAGCAAAACCGGTCTTCCTTATCTCGAGCCGTGGACGACGTACAAAACTTGATTTCAACCTTCCTGTGAGGAGATAGCGCCTATATGCGATACATTTGGGGATCGGTTGGGCAGCCACGGCTAGGAAATGACCACAGATCCCTATATAATAGGATAGCTCTATAATATATATAGGAGTTCATGGAGGACCATGCGTGGGAAGATAAGCTATACGGATAGACAGGCCGATGTCAAGACACGCATAAATCTCTATGTTCCGAAGATTATTTATTGATCTGAGAAACATTAGGCGAGTATGCTAGAATGGAAAACCAAGTGAAAACTGTTCTATTGTGAAGTCACCTAGCGTTTCACTCTACTATCAAATAGCTTGCCTATTCTTGTTTAATATTCATTTAATGTATGGTTAGAATAAGCCTGTTGAATTAGGTAAGATAATACGGCACCTTAGGGATAGAAATAATTATTTTATTGCAGGGAAGAGGCAGACTATTAGTTGCAAATGCCAACTGGACATTGCTGGCGGCGGTCGCCATGGTGATGAAGAAACGGCGATGTATGAAATCAAAGATCGCAATTAAATTTAGGGAGGCGTTTAGCAATTAACTGGAACCTAGACAAGAGCAAGAAGTAAAGGATGTGGTAGACTATGCGCTCAATCTGTCGATTTATTCGTCGAATGTGGATATAATTCAGCCATTGAGTTAAAGGAGACTCTCTCTGTCTGTCTGTCTGTCTGTCTGTCTCTGTCTCTGTCTCTCTCTCTCTGTGCGTGTCTCTCTCTGTCTCTCTATCCCTATCTCTCTTTCTATCTCTTTCTCTCTCTTTCTCTCTCGCTTCTCTCGCTCTCACTCTGTGTGTCTCGCTCTGTCTGTATCTGTCTCTTTCTCTCGCTTCTCTGTCTCTTTCTGTCTCTGTCTCTGTCTCTGTCCTGTCTCTGTCTCTGTCTCTGTCTCTGTCTCTGTCTGTCTGTCTGTCTGTCTCTCTCTCTCTCTCTCTCTCTCTCTCTCTCATATCTCACTTTCTCTCTCTCTCTCTCTCTCTCTCTCTCTCTCTCTCTCTCTCTCTCTCGCTCTCTCTCTCTCTCTTTCTTTCTCTCTTTCTGTATGTCTATCTCTCTCTTTCTATCTGCCTGTTGTCTGTCTGTCTGTCTGTCTCTCTCTCTATCTCTCTCTCTCGGGTTAATCAATATCAGTCTCTTTTAAACTCTGCAGCTCGGTTAATTGGTGGGTTCCCGAAGTATGGTCATATATGAAACAACATGTGGCGCGAGTTACATTGGTTGCCCATGCGAAGCCGCACCGTGTTTAAGATCTTATGCTGATACGAAACTGCCTGACCAGTTGTGCTGCGTCCTACTTTAAATAGCTATTTATTCCAGTGTCATCATTACCTGGTCGTAAATCTTTTCGTTCTGCAGCACAAAGTAATCTGGTTGTTCTCCCGTTGCTTAATGACACAATTCAACATGGAAGCTTCAGCGTAGTCAGTCCCTCATTCTGGAACAGTGTCCCATAAAATCTACAATATGAGCTTCTTCTGTTTCATCTGTCTCTATTTCGCAAGTGTTTTAAGACCATTGTGTTCGACCGTGGTCTTGAGTGATCGGATCTGGACCATCTGTGATGAGGCGCTATATAACAAATAAGCATTTACAGTTAGAATTATATATTTCTGTGGAATAGAAGAAGCATTATACGTTATTAGAAGACAATAGTAATTCTTCGAGTTCAGAGTACAGTAGAATCGCCATGTTAACACAATGCGGTTTAGTTCATCTAGCTGTGGAGTTAGCGATTCGAATTAAAAGGGTAGATTTGAACGTTTCGTGTCTATTACCCTAACAAAATTTTGATGCACTCCGACTTTTCTCAGCACCGATTATTATCACTGACGCCTTTAAGCAATAATGCATTAATGTTATAAAATTTCTTGGACAATTACGGATAATGACTCTGTCTGTCTGTTTGTCTGTGTAGCGCCACCCTATGCTAAGAGTGCTTAGTGTTATGTTCTACACCCACGACTACTTTAGTTTTGTTTCATCTTGTCTTTACTGGACAAGGAAATGCATAGGCCTATCTATTTGACTAGGGAAATGAACAGAGAACACCTGTGTATGCATTTAAATGAATATGAATATAATGTATATCAAAGTTAAAGCATGTAACAGTTCAATGTCTAGTTATCTTATGTCTACTTAGCCTTATTCCCTACCTAGCCAGCATCTTTGCTATCTAGATTTTATTGCCTAATGCTACCTCCCAGTAAGACCCTTTAGCACGGAATGTTCTCACAGTTTGTTCCTCGTGGAAAAGCTGTCTTTCATCCGTTTATTCATCTGATGAGTTCGCGGCTCCGTTCTCAAATCGCCTTGTTTCTCCCTCGTCGAAGCTCGACTGTCCACCGTTCTCGTGACTTCTCGTAGCTTGATGTCTCTCCCAAAGAGACCGTCGTTACAACCCGAGTGTGTGCTTTACTACTCCAGAGTAACGTACACTTCACTCGCGGAATAACTCCTTAAGTCCGTTGACAAGATCGCTTCGCAAATGTCGACTTCCTATGATGGAAAGTCACGCTTCGCAACGGTTTGTTACGAGAGCGTTTCACTCGAATTATTCGATCCTCGCTGTCCAACGTCTCGACTTATAAACTCAACTGCATCGATCGTTTCGCAAAACCGATCATACTGACTAACGATGCCCTCATCGACTTAGTCCAACATCCACCGAGTCGATCCACTCAAGATTTCTAGAACGTCTTGTTCAGTTGAAATCAAAAATCGAACTGCCGTATCTCCACGCCACGTCACCACGGTTGCTTGGTTACCGAGTCGTCAGCTGCTTCGCCATAACGGTTTTGATCAGCTGTTCGTACTGACCAATGAGGTGAGTCCACATCGTCTGCTGTCCTTTGCGTAGATATGATGAACCCCTCTATCTAATATTAATTAATCCCTACAATGCTGGCTTAGCTGCTGGCATTTTAATTAAGTTACATTTATGTAGCTCTATTATCCTACATTATATAATCTAAATAGATTCTTCTCTACACTGTAACATCTTATAGCATGTTGTGTAGCTGGGAATCATTGTGTGGTTTGGGAGATCATTACATCACCCCCCACAATCAAAGAAATAATACATTTTTTCTTAAAATACTATGACTCCTTACCTAACTACACAATATTCTTATCTACACAACTTATATTAACATATATCAGTTATCTATTAAAACCATTTACTGTTCCAATTGGTCTAACTTTAACTAGTGAAATATATATTAACTTGACTTAACAATCCCTTAACTTATACTTTGAAGCAACACACATTTTAATCTCTTAACTAATCATACATGAAATGATAAATTGTCCTATCATCTCATAACTTACGTTACTATCTTAGTTATAACTATTCTAATTGGCTTATTCTAGTCCTCTACTTAAGTAATCTGCCACTACATTATCACTACCTTTAATGTATCTTATCCTAAACTTGTAGTTTTGCAATAACAGATTCCATCTCATCACACGATCATTCTTCACATTACCTGTCTTCAAGTATTGTAAACTACAATGATCTGTTTGAATTTGCAATGGAAACATTTTCATAAAGATACCTGTTAAATTTCTTCAACCCGAATATCATTCCTAAACATTCTCGTTCCTCTACAGAATATCGTTTTTCTGCGTCGCTCAACTTTCTGCTTACATATGACACCGGATGCATCACTCCATCGTATTCTCGCATCAACACACCTCCCAAAGCTGCATTCGATGCATCTGTTCTAACTACAAATTCTCTATCTAGGTCTGGTAGTTTTAATATTGGTGCTTCTGATAACACCTTCTTGAGTTCTGTGAATGCACTCTCCAATTCATTAGTCCATTCAACAATTACTTTGGCATTTTTCTTGGTTAATTCTGTGAGTGGTTTCATTATCATCGCGCAGTTTGGTATGAATTTCCTGTAATAGTTGACTGCTCCCAGAAAACTTCTTACTTGTTTAACTTCCTTAAATTTTCCTCACTACCAAAGTTAGGTTTCACTTGACCACTTACCACAAGGATTCTCTCCTTGCATCTTAACCTTAACTACATCTTACCTCTACAACTACTTATTTTTTAAATAACTCCTGAACTTCATGTCTGTTTATCTCAACACCAAGTTCCACTAACTTCTCATCTACTTATTTTCTCTAAATTTCCTACAGCTGCCCTTCTGTAGCTCTTGACTAACTTAATTCAAAGATCACTCCTAGTGATCATTTCCTTAACTCAAAATATAAAATCATTGTATATATCTATAACCCTTAATTACAGAATTTTCCTCGTTAAATTGCCTCACGAAATCACTTAAATACCTCGCACTGTGCTTATCTTTCAACTGTTCTCTAATCATTTCGACATCTCCATGTCATATGATACCTGGGATTTCCTTTCCTCCTGTCATACTTTCCCCTCTCTCTCCAACTCAACCATTTACCATCGACCGACTCATCGCTATCACTTCTCGAATAGCTATCTTCACCTTTGCACTTTACAGACTCCTCTTCTCCACTTCTTCTCCAGGATCTTTCTAGGTTTCTCCCAGAATTTCTCCATCTGTTGGCCTTCCAATCCTTCCATGGTCTGTATTGCTTTCTATTATCATTACTGTAATCTTTCTTCTCATAGTCCTCACGTGTCTTCCAGCTTGACTTACATCTTGGCCTTCGCCAATTCCACGTATTATCTCCGTATCTATAATTTGTCTGCATCGCCTGTTGATCAGACCTATGAAATCTCCCGTCATTTCCGTAATTCTTCTTTTCCGTTACATCCGCTCTCTCGGATGTCTTCATGTAATATAACTTGGACTCCTGCCAATTTCTTCCTTTCCTATATACAATTTTCTTATTCTCTTCATTATTTCTGTTCTCCACTAAATGGTTTCTTCTGCTAGACCTGGGTTCTATAGGTTCCATTATCTCCTCTGGTTTGGGATCTAAACCTGTTACTTCTGGCATTTTCAGTGGTCGTTCGACACGTCTCCCTTTTATTTCATCTTGTGATCGTGTCGTGCATCCCGCTAATACCACTTCTGCTTTACTGTTTGTTCTTATTTCTGTGACAATTTCACAATCACGTCCGGTTGTGTTTTGGATTACTATGGATGGGTTAGCCTTATTGCATCTCATCCCTTCAGCGTCACAACCCTTTACATTCCATTCTTTCTTTTTCTCCTCTTTGGCTCTACTAATTTTAGGTTCACATGATTTATCCGTCTTCTCGTCATCATGTTTCCCTTTCGGTTGGATTCTGTTTATATTCTTCTCGTACAAACATGGACCCGTGATTAATCCTATCACCAAGGATTCTATTACTACAGCATCCGTCACACCTTTGAAGTCATTTCCTTCAATTTTAATTCTTGCCATGGGATATTTTTCTTTCTTGCCATTAGCAAATCTGCACACCATAAATTTATCTGTGTATTGTTCTGGTTTCACTAATCTCTTTTGCACAGCGACACAATTTGCTCCTGTATCATACAGGCATTTAGTATCTATTTCATTTACTCTGACCTTGCTAGTGAACTCTTCAGCATTTCTCTCTGTCTCTTTCTTCCACTTTACTACTTCAGCCTCACAATAACACAAATTCAATTTAGGTTCTTCAATAGCTTCTACCCTTGATCCAATGATCGTTTCTACTTCTAGATCTTTGATCACAGCGGCTTCTACCACGCCTGTGAGGTATTCGCTCTGTATTGCGACTTTCGCCATCGGATATTCATGTTTGCTGCCATTCATAAACGTACATATCATATTTCGACCTATGTATTCATCTTTTTTGATCAGACTCTCTCTCACTGCAACACAATTCGAACCAGTGTCAAAGACTCCTTTCGTTTCACATCCATTAATTACAACTGGTCCCTGATACTTGTGTTCTTCTATTATACACTTTCCTTCTTGTTCAACGTATGCAGAACAGTATGAAATTACTGCCTCTTGTTTATCTCCATTTTCATTTGATTCCTCGTCGCATTGCATTGTTGCTACTCTATGTTCTCTCCCTGTCTTATCTTTCTCACTACACTGGGCTATTCTGTGAAATTTTGATCCACAGCGGAAACATCCCGTCTTCTGGGTTTCTGTTTCTACTCCATATTTCTTGTTGTCGGAGAACTTCCAATTACTCTTGAATTGATTTTTATCTCTGAACTCCCTCTGTTCTCTAAATTTGTTGTGAGAGTTGCTTGTATTCTCAAAACTCTTCTGCTTATTGTCCCTCGGTTGCGTTTTGGATTCTTTGTCTCTATTCTTCTAAGTATGAATCCATTTCCTTTCATCCGATTCTCTCGCTTCTATAAGGTTTTGGGCCTGTTCCAACATGTCCTCAAGATTTAGTTTCCCTTTCTCCTTTAGAAAGCGTCTCATATCATTGTCACACATAATGAAGAATTGGTCTCTCAATATGAGTTGTTCTAGACCTTCTTTGTCTTCACTAAAGCCTGACATTTGATGCCACTGTCTTAAGTAACGTTTAAGTCTTCCTACATATTGTTCCGGAGTTTCGTCTTTTTCTCTAGGGCTTTGTTTAAACAAATTTCTGTACCCTGATTCTGACAATTTGAACCTTATGAGTAGTCTCTCCTTTAACTTTTCATAGTCTTGAGATTCTTCTATACTCATTCTTTCGTACACTTCGAGCGCTTTGCCTTGAAGCGACTTTACTAGTGTCAGAACCCATAACTCATTCGGAACTCTGTATGCCGTACATGTCCTCTCGAATCTGAGGAGATAGGCATCTAAACAATCTTTTTCTTCTCTGAAGATGGGCATCTTAACATGTTTGGCATTATTTGCCTGTCCAGAATACTCTCCATCTCCATCAAGTCTTATCCTATCTCCATCTTCTCGTCTTGTCTCACGTGTCATCTGAAGCTCTAGTTCCTTCAGTTTTATCTCCTTCAGATTTTCCATTTCCATCCTCTTCAAATTCATTTCTTCGGAGATCCGTCTCTCTTCGGCCTCACGTAGCTTTTCTTCCTTTTGATTTTCCAGTTCAGCTAGGCGTAGCTTCTCTTCAGCTTCGCGTCTTTTATCTTCCTTTTCCATTTCAGCTAAACGCAGCCTTTCTTCTTTTTCCATTTCCGCTAGACGTAGCTTTTCCTCAGCCTCACGTCTTTTATCTTCCCTAATCTCATTCTGTCTCTCCTTGACATATTCTCTAACAGCATCTTCTGCGTATCCAAGGTCCTGCGCCACCTTAATCCACTTCTGAATCTCACCAGCCATTGCGCTATATCAATTTTCTTTGATATAAGGCTCAAGATAAATTTCAGATTTCAAAGCTAGTTCACCTTGTTTATAACTTAAACACTGAACAACCTTGACCTGACCTAACTCTTACCAATAGTTAGCTTTTGCGATTTGCAACCGTTGACCTGACCTCACCTTCGATAACGTATGATTGGTCACAATTCAAAATTCAATTACGTCATGCGTATTAATGAATACCGCAGACGACAAAATATGCTATACCTAGTGCGTAAGTAAATATCTCTGTTTACTTATTCAATCCTATCTAAATACACCTCTTGTGTCTAAGATATGATCCCAGATCGTTTTAATCAATGTCCTTAATTGATTATACAATTCAATCCCGAGAGCGAGCCCCCATTTATGTAGCGCCACCCTATGCTAAGAGTGCTTAGTGTTATGTTCTACACCCACGACTACTTTAGTTTTGTTTCATCTTGTCTTTACTGGACAAGGAAATGCATAGGCCTATCTATTTGACTAGGGAAATGAACAGAGAACACCTGTGTATGCATTTAAATGAATATGAATATAATGTATATCAAAGTTAAAGCATGTAACAGTTCAATGTCTAGTTATCTTATGTCTACTTAGCCTTATTCCCTACCTAGCCAGCATCTTTGCTATCTAGATTTTATTGCCTAATGCTACCTCCCAGTAAGACCCTTTAGCACGGAATGTTCTCACAGTTTGTTCCTCGTGGAAAAGCTGTCTTTCATCCGTTTATTCATCTGATGAGTTCGCGGCTCCGTTCTCAAATCGCCTTGTTTCTCCCTCGTCGAAGCTCGACTGTCCACCGTTCTCGTGACTTCTCGTAGCTTGATGTCTCTCCCAAAGAGACCGTCGTTACAACCCGAGTGTGTGCTTTACTACTCCAGAGTAACGTACACTTCACTCGCGGAATAACTCCTTAAGTCCGTTGACAAGATCGCTTCGCAAATGTCGACTTCCTATGATGGAAAGTCACGCTTCGCAACGGTTTGTTACGAGAGCGTTTCACTCGAATTATTCGATCCTCGCTGTCCAACGTCTCGACTTATAAACTCAACTGCATCGATCGTTTCGCAAAACCGATCATACTGACTAACGATGCCCTCATCGACTTAGTCCAACATCCACCGAGTCGATCCACTCAAGATTTCTAGAACGTCTTGTTCAGTTGAAATCAAAAATCGAACTGCCGTATCTCCACGCCACGTCACCACGGTTGCTTGGTTACCGAGTCGTCAGCTGCTTCGCCATAACGGTTTTGATCAGCTGTTCGTACTGACCAATGAGGTGAGTCCACATCGTCTGCTGTCCTTTGCGTAGATATGATGAACCCCTCTATCTAATATTAATTAATCCCTACAATGCTGGCTTAGCTGCTGGCATTTTAATTAAGTTACATTTATGTAGCTCTATTATCCTACATTATATAATCTAAATAGATTCTTCTCTACACTGTAACATCTTATAGCATGTTGTGTAGCTGGGAATCATTGTGTGGTTTGGGAGATCATTACAGTCTGTCTGTCTGTCTGTCTGTCTGTCTGTCTGTCTGTCTGTCTATCGGTGTTTAGCTGGACCCGTTTCCTATTTATCATCTGCGTTGCTAAGGCCAGCACCTCATATCGTCATGTCGAGGATTGAATCGGCCCTTATATCAAATCTTGAACGGAAAGGCTAAGAGATTACGCGCGGTGTGGATGGCTCGTGAGGATATCCAACCATTCGACCCGCATTGTTTGGAAAATTCTGCGTAAACAGCACCATTCAAATAAATTCATAAGACCAGCGTAGACAGGGCAGATCTTTGTATTCCTTCAGCAAACATGAAAAATTTCTGGAAAATTCCACCACCCTTTAACGATGTTGCTACTCATGCATAAGCTCGCTTGGGGACATTATTGCTCTCCGAGAATGTGCATGTACTATGTAGACTAGACTTGATAGAACAAACTAGGTGAGACTAGACTAGACTAAATTAGATTCACTTGATTAGACTAGACTCAGACTGGATGGAATATAATAGAATCGAATTATATACTAAGATAAAAACACATTAAGGTAGTCTTATCATGTTCTATTCTGTTCTAGATTTCGGATTGCAGTAGGTCCTATTATAACTAGAACATAATGGAATAATAAAGAATAACATAAAATCATATCAAATAAAATGACGTTGAATAGAACAAAATAGAATACACCGAGGCTAAATAGAACTGAACTTAATAAAATGAAATGAATTAGAACCATCTATAACAGATTCCATAAAATTAAATTAGATCTGGTATGCGGTCTGCACAGTTCTAGGATCTAGGTGATGACGATAATGATGATGATGACGATAATAATGATGATGACGATAATGATGATGATGACGATGATGATTACGATGACTATGACGATGATGAAGATGATGCTACGTGTTGGTGTTTTTCTTCGTCAGTCTGCTGCATGCTGGCGAAGGGAGTACTGGCGCTCGTTGGAACAGCAAGCTTCCTGTCACAATCAATGGTCGAATCAATGGCTCGTTCATTCCGAATACCCTACATAACATCGACTTCTTCTGCCCTGAGATCAGCCCCCAGTGCCTCCACTTCCTCCTACTTCCATTCCTCCTACTCCGGGACAGTGACCTTTAACCTGCACCAGCAAGAGTACGTCATCTACATGCAACCTTTGTTCCAACGAGCCGTCATGGATCTCGTCATAATCTACCGATGGCCAAGTCTTATCTACCTCTACGATAACAACGAAGGTATCCACTCTTATCACATCAATTCTATTCTATTCTGTTCTAGTATATTCTAGTCTGTTCTATTCTGTTCTATTCTATTCTGTTCTATTCTGTTTTATATTGGCATATTCTATTCTATTCTGGTGTATTCTGTTCTATTCTGGTCTATTCTATTCTGGTCTATTCCATCCTATTATGCGCTACCCTGATCTACTCTGTAGTTTTCTATTCCATTTTTATCTACTCTAGTCAGCTAGAATGAGCAGTGTTGAGCACACTGACTATGTACTGTCAGAGCTAAGATCAAACGGCGAGGAAGAGGTCTGGCTACCCGCCCTGATATGCCGAGGTCAAGAAAAATAAAGTCGCAAACACTTCATATCCATGGCTGCTTCTCTGGGCTAGCCTAGAAGACTGCTCTTCTTCTAGTCTAATCTAATCTAATCTAATTTAATCTAAACTGATCTTATCCTATTTGTTCCATGCACATTTAGGCTAGTTTGTCACTACCTAAAAGACCTTATCCAATCCAATCATATAATTATGTCATATTAACTCTGCCCCAGTCTAACCAAAACATATTACTTAGATAGGAAATGCAGCCCAGCATTCAACTGCATGACATCCTAATCTGATTTAATCGGATATCAAATTGTATGAGATGATCTAACCCAACCGTAACGATTTTCGACAAAATATACGGACGATGGGTCCTTTCGGGTCGCTGGCCCGCGTTCCCGGACCAGTCTTCGTAAACTTTTTGTTAAAAAAACGCTTTGAAATGTACTTACTATATAACTAATAGCATTTGTGCTGACAGTTGACAGCGTGAAGTATCCTAGAAGTAGCTAGCTACTGACGATACTTTGAAAACTGTCGTATTTATACAATTACAAGGCTTGAAGCGATTTCAAGAGTTGGTGGCGATGCGGGAGGCGGAAAATCTGAACATTAGCATGAGCGTTTACCATTTCCTACAACCGTCGAATGCCTACGCTAGACTCCGACAACTCGATAGCCAACAACAACTTCATGGTTCTCATAGCAATAACTACATCCTCGATTTCTCGTCTGATCAGCGCCTACAGACTGTTCTTAAACAGGTTGTAAAACCTTTACTGTTGACACCTTTGCTTATAATATATGCGTAGCAGTTACAGTTTCAATAGTTTCAAAAGTTTAACTGATATATGTAATAGATTCACAGCAAGTTACACGATTGATTTAGATATGTAATGCTTTAATTTGATAAGAATAACATTTACAAATAAAACCGTAGGCATCAGACTTTCTGAATTAGCCTAGTTTTAGAAGATTTGATAAGTATGATAGTTTTGTAAAAACACTGGTAGGGCCTGTAAAAAATACGCAACAGTTTGTTACTATGATATATGCAATATCTTACGGGTGTTTTCTAACATTCATTATAGTACATCTGGTACCTCAAAATAGAACCCTTTACAAGTCCAAATGATGTTAACAAAGAACAAAAATCAGCAGTAAGGGAACAGTGCTCAGGAAACAAGGTCATTAGTGGTAGGCCCATGTACACACAGATCCCAACTGCAGTTTCCAATCCATACTATGTCGTTTAAGTATCATAAAAGCAAGTCCTTTCGTATGTTCTCTGGTGCATCGCCTAATTATTTCACTGTTAATATTGCTAGTCATTGACCACATTATGGCCTAGAATGGGAGGAACGGCTATAAGGAGATGAGCTTATTAGCGGTGCTATACTTGTTTGTGCTTGCAATTCGTGGACGACTATTATGAATCTGCTATGGTCATCGCTTGTGTCCGTGTTGTAGATAATTAGCCTTGGAATGCACAGAACTGGCTATAACTACATTGTCCATAGTCTCGTAAGTGGTTCCATACATCACTCGACATTTTCATTCCTTAGCTCCTTCGGTGGTCTTAAGTGCAATCGATTGGGATGATGATGATGATGATGATGATGATGATGATGATGATGATGATGATGATGATGATGATGATGATGATGCAGATTATGATGATGACGATGGTGCTGGTGTGATGACGCATGTGGCTTTGATGATTATAATAGATGATGTTGTTGATGCTGCTGAACTTGTTGCTGATGTTGACTACGAAGATAATCACTATAATTATTATCAGGATGCTTTTGTTGTTCGCGATGATGATGATGCTAATGACGGTGACGATGACGGGTATGATGAATAATTATGACGGTAATGATTGTGATTAATGGCGACGAGGATGACACTAAGGATAATAATAGTGATGACAAAAACATTAATAATATGTGTAAAAAAAGATATTCTTATTCTACTATTAAAGCTAATGTTAGTGACATGTGATAACGATAATGAAGACGTTAACGATGATGGTAACATTAACAGGAATGATAGCGGTAATGACATCTTAAAATGTAACAATAAATAATATTATAACGGTTACATAACGTTAAAATCATAAAGATAATGACAATCAAAACATTGCAATGACGATGACAACAGTGATGAAGACAAAGGCAACGATGACGATAATGGCGACAGTGATAAAGATAAGTAACGATTACGATAATGACGACAATGCTAAATACAAAGGTAACGATGGCGATAATGGCAACAATGATAAAGACAAAGGTAGCGATGACGATACTGGTGACGTCGACGACGACGGTAATGACGATCTGACTGACCGGCTGACTGGCTTGGCTGTAGAATCTGAACGAGATGCATATCGATCGTTTTCCATACGGAGGGGGCACACTGACCGGATTTCGTTTGGTCAGTTCGCCTCCACTTCCGGTCGGGCAGTCGGACACGGATATCCGGGAGGACTGGAGGAAGACGGCACGTAGCCCGGCACCAGGGAGGAACGAGGAATTAACGGTACCATGGGAATCTTCATTATATGGAGTAGGCCTGTATAGTTTATAGGCCATGCTGGGATGTTTATATTTTGGATTTAATCTTTGTTTATATGTTATCGATTAAGTCTAAATGTGTGCTTAATTCTGCCCTCATAAGAAAGAACCACGCATCTGCAAAAAGTTGATTTTGAGATAAATGCAAAAAACATAAATTGGTTGTTGCCAAGTAGATCCTATATTCATATTCATTTTTGCTTTTAACCAACATATGCAACAAAAAGCTACCATTTTAGGGGGAAATGAATTTTAATTATTTTTTCTCATAAATATTTTAAATGTCAGTAAATGTGTTTTTATTTAGCTTTGAAGGCCGACGACAGAACCCAATAATTGTTAAGAACAACGCATCTGCATAAAATCGTGTTTTAGTGTTGAACATTTCAACAATTGTCTCATATTTCAGGTCAATTATATCAAACAACATAGGCGTAATTTGTGGGGGTACGAGGGGTACGCGTACCCCCACTATTTTTTACACCAGGGCACGGTACCCCCACTTTTTAAACAATGCCAATCAATATTTTATCAATGAGCCTTCTCAGAGATCGCAGTCTCCGCCCTGCTTCGTGTATGTAAGAAATTGGTATTCTCACTTTTTAGACCAATGTTACGCCTCTGGGGGCACTAGGGGTATCCGTACCCCCAATTTTTTTAAACAATGCCAATTAATATTTTATTATTGAGCCTTCCCAGAAATCGCAGTCTTGCCCTGCTTCGTGTATGTAAGAAATTGGTATTCTCACATTTTAGACCAATGTTACGCCTCTGGGGGTACTAGGGGTATCCGTAGCCCCAATTTTTTTAAACAATGCCAATTAATATTTTATTATTGAGCCTTCCCAGAAATCGCAGTCTCTGCCTTGCTTCGTGTATGTGAGAAATTGGTACCCACTTTCTAGACCAAAGTTACGCCCCTTGGGGTACGAGTGGTACGCGTACACCTACGTTTTTTACTGGGGTTATCGTACCCCCTACTTTTTAAACAATGTCAATCAATATTTTATTATTGAGCCTTCCAGAAACTGGAGTCTCTGCCTTGCTTCTTGTATACATGTAAGAAATTGGTACCCACACTTTTTAGACCAAAGTTACGCCCCTGTCAACCGTAATTTTAAAGACATGAAACCAGTTATATACAGCTTTAAAAATTTTGATATCGCTTATATTTGATCATATCCGACTATCAAAACAGTCTGGGATAGTGAACATGTCACAGGACAGATGAAGAAGAACCACACTTAGGCCTACTAATCTGCATCTTAGGTCCACAACATCTGATGTCTTAATATCTTGCCAGAATTTTCTTATTATTTTCTGGCATGAGAACGGTCAGTTTAGAAATAATGTCATCTTTTTTCTGCCGGAGAATCCCTCTCGCCATAATTCTTGCATTTGGGTTTGAACGCCTAATATTTGCATATAGGCCCTACGTGCAATTAAGATTATCTTTACTGCATGAACAATTATGTAAAGAAAATTCTTCACACCGCTCGTTACCCAGTTTGTAAATGAAATGTTCATCTACTTGATCACATTATGATTGAGATCATAACAGCAGACTACAACTTAATGTTTCGCTGTAAAGTCATTATACATTTCTGTAATAGAAATATCTGATGGGAAGTAGGCCTATGCCTGTTTGGGCATGCTCCCGACGATAGTGTGATATGGTTGGATGAAATGAAACAATGTGTGATCGACTAAAAAACAGCCAGACGCATCCCACACCCTCTGTACTTATCCTCTCCATACATTTTATAATATCGTCTATCTGACTCTTTCAAGTTAAATCATATAACCGTCAACCCTGTAAGCCTACAAAACAATCTGGGTCTACCCGAATCCCCGATATCAGATAAAATATGGAAATGCAAAATTGGTCGAATTCCAGAAAACAATATTCTGCCAAGCGCTCCAATCCTGAAAACTAGTAGGCCCTACGGATTAGCCGGCCAATATCCTGAATAGTATATTCGAAAATGTCTCTAAAAGTTAGATTTGCGCAAATAACTTTGTTGTAACTTAGAAAATAGATTTCAGAGATCCGACGAAATTCTGTTTCGGGAATTAGGGTGTCGGGAATTCGCTACGCACGCAAAACAATTACCCGTAGTAACAAACAAAGCCATGAAAAATCAGTCAAAAACATTTAAAACGTTTGAAATTACTATATTTATTGTTTCTCAAATTTCACTTAATCTCACGGCGTGATGAATGATGAAAACCACCAAGACGGACTAAAATTAGAGTCTTAAAAAATAATTAATTTTCGCTCAGATTCGTAAACTTAAACGTAAACATTGTCGGGGAGTAGTGACTGCGCATGCGCGTGGACACGGATCTGCAGAAAACGCTCTCTGTTACTAGCAAAAAACCACGCATGTGAGATGCGTGGTTCTTACTTAGTATTTGATACGAAGTGTGCAGATACGTGGTATTAACAAACGCTAGTTCTCTATGATCGCATCAAGATAGGAGGTTCTTACTTCCTACCAAGGTGTAAGACCACTAATACATGCAGAAACTGCATCTAACTCAAAACGGCCAAATTTTCAGTTACGTGGTTCTTTCTTATGAGGGCAGAATTGCTGTCCGTATCAATGTATCTCATCGCAATCATCATAATCGTCGTCGTCGTTGCATCGTCTTTCATCACCGTCATCATCGTCATCATTATTATCATCATTATCATCATCATCATCGTCATCATCATCCTCGTTGTATTCCTCGTCATCCTCGTTGTATTCATCGTCATCATCATCTACTGACAGCACAACTCGGAAGCGTTGCTTTTTCTCTATTCTGGGTCGGTCAGTGTTACAACCGATCATATTCTAAACAAGTCAATACTCGAGACGTGTCTCCGTCGACGGCTGGTCTGCTTAACTCCGATCTGCTCTGTTTCCAGCGGTCTAGCACACATGCATGTTGACCGATTCAAGAAGCGTCCAAAACCTGTTGATATAATTGTCTCCACTCTGTTCATGTCTGTTGTCCTTTGGTAAATACTAGTGTAGGGGTGGAATATTCTGAATGTTTTGGGCGATGATATTGCAGCGGCGATAGAACAGGAGTTCATATCAGTTCTCGCATCAAAAGTGGAGTCATCAAGTGGCAACCATAACCGTTAACATGCATACCTTTTTTACTGAGAGCTTGGGAATGAGCTTGTCCTGCAGCTTGACTTTCTTGGGCACGAAATACATTTCGAAATAAGGATTATGATTACGAAAAGAGATTTCGAATATGTGAGATGGATGAAAATTCCTTAACGAATTGTATTGTATCCGTTGTATTGTTGTATCGTATGATTGTATTGTATTGTTAATTTATTTGCAAACTCCATTTGAACATTGTGATCATGAGACCTTTTTAGACGCACCTTTGAAATAGTTTCTTGCCTTGGTGTTGAGCAGCTGGATGCAGCGCTGGTCACGGATAGCATATCGGTCCTTCTACACGGTTTCCGGGCACTGATGAGAGACGATCCAATCGCATATCGTCAGATCCAGAAACGACTCGAGGCCCATCGAGGATCCGAGAAACGAGGTTCTGGCTGTGGCCACTCCTTTTCCAATTCTTGGTCTCCCGGGCCGACGATTCTCAAGCACTTAAAACAGGTCCTGTTAAAGTATTACCAGACTTTCTTGAATTAATCTTTCTATTAAATAATAGGTATTTAGTTGAACACGGGTTGGTATATTAATAGTTACAGCACTGGGTCTGTAATCAAAATGTAACCAATGACTTCCATAGCACCGTTGTCTTGATGCAACAAAGCATCAATAGGACGTCGTTTCAAGCTTCTAGGTCGACTCAGCCTTCCACTCCCTAGGGGCAGCAGTAAAATGAGCGGGCTCCTAACAGGCTGCCAAGGCTTGCGTTCAATAAGATCTTGAAAATTGTATCGTCGTGTTTTAGTGTTTTAATGTAACTTACTTCTGTTTGTCAGTGAGCTTGTGAATAAACACGAATAAATTATTATGAAACCGTTGTCAAAGTAATAATTCATTATGGAAGCCAGATCGAATTCCGATAAGTCAGAAGAACCTGAAGTCAGTCTAACAAGTCGGACAGATAAGTTTTAGCGTAAGCTCTGACTGAGATTAATTCCAAAGACTTGATCCCTCCACCGAAAACTCGCAGGAGCCCAAGACTGTTCTTGCTGCGACGGTATCCGCTTCTCGAGCGCCACATGCTGGCATGAAGGGTGTGTAAGGGGCGGAGGTAGATCGACTAAATATATATGAGTGCAATGTTTTGTGAACTATTAAACAGATTTAACATTGAATGCACCTGTATCTCTGACTCACAGTGCTACTAACTATATTATCTTGCATGTTTCATTAGTGCCAAATTATGTAACTAGCGCATCGGATAGAGACAGGTCGTTTTAATGAGCGATTTCCCGCCAAAGAATATTTTGAAATTTAATACAGAGTGCATAAATTTTGGACCTACCAGAGGAGGAGGCCTGATTTCCTGGAAATAACATATCAAAAGATTAATATATAAGTCCCCGAGTGATCATATGTGCCTTACGGCATAAAAAAATAATAATAAGTAAGTCCATTCCCGACAAGTGGTACCTTTTATGGTCGAAGTCACATATAGAGCTTTATAGAGCCATGAATGTATTTCCGAGTCAAATGTGGCAAATATATCTAAGGAGTTCAAGCTCAAGTTTCTTCTAGTGCCCTACAGTTACTCTGTACCTTAACCTTTCTAACAGGTCAACTTCGCCGGACTAACTGGACCTGTGTCGTTCGATAAGGATGGTCATCGTCAGAACTTCCAACTGGACATTCTACAGGCGAAACTGGATCATGACCCAATCAAAGTAAGAGTATACTTGCTCGGATGTGCTTTTATTTTGATAGTTTGATGGCCTGATATAAAATACCGGGCTGCAGTCCACTGTCTGCTGTTATGGCGACTGTTTGAAGAACATAACCTCTTTATCGCCCAGGAAACACATTGTACTATACTTAGGAGCGCCGCGTTGGTCTTTTCATTGCAATCAGACGTACAGACATGTACACGAACAGACGCGAAGAGACAAAGACGAACTGGTGCAGACATAGACAGCCACGCAGACGGATACTTAGACAGATTTAGACACAGATAGAAATACACATCAAATAGACATAAATTATATTTATACGTTGGGTCTGGATTTCAACGACTGCGGTTCTGAGTTTGCTGAGTGACCCTTAACAAGCTGTTCATGCACATTTGCCTCGAGCCTCGGATTTCGATTTACTGACCTTGCACACGTAAATAGTGTACTACGTATTTAAATAAATATTGAAGAAGGGAGAAAAACAACTCTTCAGCTAACCCAAAGCAATCTTAAGCACAAAGTGTTGCCGACTTAATTTTCTTAGCCTCGGCTTATAAAAATGTGTGACCCCCTTTTCCTCACAGACATCGCAAGTCAGATTTATATGAGTGAGTTTGCGCACGGAGAGTTAGGCGGACCGAAATACTGAAAGCTTTCTATTTTGATTTTCTTTTGAACTCGCAACCTGTGGGTAGACAGTCAAGCGCACAAACCACAAGATTACAAGAAGAACCCATACTACAGGTTGAGCCCTGCGTGTGCAAAAGTCCCCCAGTTGGGTCCAATTTGGTTACCCGAGTTGTGCTGGCTATTTGGTGGATTGTTGGATATCTTAATCCATACATGCATGTATTAAAGCGTGTCAACCGAAAGTTACACAGTCTGTTCATTCCAATATTTATACCTATAAATGGACGTCGTATTGCAAATGTCATAGTAATCGCAGACTTTTATATAGCGCCTGAAAAATAATTATCCAAGGCGCCTCCGACCTGAAACGTTATTGGTAAACACTTTAAACGTTAATTTCATTTAGGTTAGCTCGTTTATAGTTCGTTTATAGCTCGTCTGTGAGAGGCTTGAACGACATTATACTAGGCAACTATATAACTAATAATAGTACTTTAAAGGCACTATATTAAGTAACTGGATAACTGATAATAGTATTTTAAAAGAGCCATAGGAAGCACCAACATAGCTAATAACGGTGCTTGAAAGACACTATTAGCTATCTGTAACTAATAATAGTACTTTAAAGGCGTTACATATAGTATGTAGCTAGATAGATAATAGACGTAATGGTATTTTAAAGGCTCTATAATAAAGTACCTAGATAACTAATTATGGTACTTGAGGGTCGCTTTATTAAGAACTTATAGATAGCTAACTACTCGTATCTCAGTATGGCATCATCTTCGAAGAGTCTTCTGAAAGCGCTGCTGGACATTGCATCTGATAGCAGGTGCTGAAGATGTCTGAGCGCCAACGCGTGACTTCAGCAAGACGTGAGACCAGCCGTGCCTCTCCATCCGTCATACGTGCCTCGGGGTCTGACTGACGCCGATTGATCCCCAGGGACCGACCGACGACCCACAACATCGCCCAGGAAACATCTTCACGGCTGACACATCACTTGCAATAAGCAGTCTAGCGGTCACAGACAGACAGACGGACGGAAGTCCAGATGGACAGACTGACAGACAGACAGATGGACAGACAGACAGACACAAAGTCACAAATTCAGGCAACAGACCTGCACACTCAAACGTACAAGCACACGGGCACCCAGACACACATAGACACACATAGACACACGTATTGACATACACATAAAACAGGCAGAGACGAGCGTGCAGACAGTGACACGTATAGTAATACGTATGCTTACACTTACATAGACAGACATGCACAGACACACAGAAGGACATACAGACGTATCTAGAGACACACATGCGTACGCTTAGATAGATAAAAACAGAGAAAGACATAACGGTACACAGAAGGACACATAGACAAACACACCGACATAAAAAGAACTATGACAAGGCAGACAGACAAAGCCACAAGCATACAATCGAAAAGACAAACAGAGAGACATTAAGACAGACAGA
>OY744603.1:12961873-12966873 GCA_963556255.1 Allolobophora icterica | reverse complement strand
AGTCTATTGCTTGATTTGGCTAAGTAACGTTCGCGATGCGGGAACTCGATATATTTCCGCCACACAGCATTCATCATAGGATCAGCCACAGACCGCCAGGGTGCGTCTCTGTGCAGTGCATATTTTAACAGATTTAGACTACTGGGACAAAGTCGGCCATGAGTCTGATTGATGACTTTTTTGGGGAATTCTCAGATAAAGTTTATGACCTTTTTTGGGAATTCATCTCTGAAAAATGTCATGACCTTTTTTGGGAATTCATCTCTGACAAAGTTGAAAACCTTTTTTTAGGAATTCATCTCACACAAATTTCTTCAGGGTTTTTGCTATCGGAAGCGACAATGCGTTTACTGGGAAAATTTTTGAAACTCCTGCAACATTTGTCCCACTAGTTATACAGTTAAAATTTGCCCTGTCTCTATGTCCCTCTCCGTATCTCTCTATCTCTCTGTCTGTGCCTAAATCACTCTGAGACTGGATTTCGCCGTTTTACATGACATTGTGGTCGTAACTGTGTGTAAGCGAATCTTCCTGCATGAGAGGTTTAATTAAAAAGAAGTATAATAAGAAACGCATGAAATCTGATTATTGCTCTTTGGTTTTCAAACAACCGGATATCCAACAGCTCTTCACCTGGTTACTGACTAACCGCACGTCTATCAATATTCCCATTGCACTGTGACTTTGCGCGCGTTAAAAATGTTTGCCGTATTAATATAATATAATAATTAGTGTACTTGTGGGTAAATGTTTCTGCAGATAGGCGAGTGGCATTCTTCCGGAGGTCCAGTGGTTCCTGGGATCAGCGTTCCGCAGAAGAAGAAAGACGTAAAGCGCATCGAATCGAACAAAACTCGAATTGTTGTTTCACTCATAGTGAGTATGAACACGTCATCGTCAGAACCATCATCATCAGATTGGTGATGTTGGTGAAGGTGGTGATTATAATGGGGCAAAGGTGATAAAGGGCTTCAACAGCGTTGTAGATTGCAGAATTTATCAGGTCAGGTTAGATTGGTGATTCTCAAAGTGTCTCGTTCTGGAGACCACCCATGGCGAACACTATCTCCTTCTTGTGGTCTGTTGATTTTTATAGGAAACGAATACGAAGTGATGGTCAAACACACACACACACACACACACACACACACACACACACACACACACACACACACACACACACACACACACACACACACACACACACACACACACACACACACACACACACACACACACACACACACACACACACACACACACACACACACACACACACACACACACACACACACACACACACATGCATATATCTATACAACTCAGTATCATGCTGTATACTAGGACAGACGTTGTCTAAATATTACATAACTGTTCCGCCTTGGACCACCTAGCTCACGCACCGCACCACTCCTTAGAACCATTAGAAATGATAACCATGCCGAGGCTAACCGTGGCTTATCGTCTACTTTCTGCTTAGTCTCTTCCTTACCTGATGGTGAAGAAGAGACGGGACTCAGGCGGTCGTAGGTTCGAGGGATTCTGCGACGACTTGGCTGAGCTGGTCGCTGGGATTGTTGGCTTCAACTACACGATTCGCCTGAGTAGAGATGGAAATTTCGGAATTGCAAACAACGGCTCTTGGAATGGAATGATCGGAGAACTCATAAGACAGGTAAGAATTGTTATTAATAACGACATAATGTTATTATTGTATTGTATTTAAACATTTATAATACGCCTCTAGAAGGGTGAACCGTTCAGAACTGCTCCCAGTGAGCAAGGCCAAAAGAAAATGAATCAAGTCTTGAGGAAAGCAAAAGAAGAAGAGGGATACCTATTAAAATTTGAGAGCGAGTGATGGAGACAGTGTATTCCAGTGTATTATCCGCGGGAATAGTCGATGTAAGATAGCTCCAAGGACTTGTTTGCACAGGATGCGGCTGGCAACAACAATGGCACGGAATGTCAAACAGCGCTGAGAAGAGCGAAAATTCCTCCTCAGGATGGGTCTCTCGGCTTCTCAAGAGGAAGATGGAAATCGGGCCTGACGGTGTCACCCTTATCCCTTGGTCTCTTGGACGGTGCCTGGCTTGGGACGTTACAATACCCGACACCTACGCCACTTCTCATCTTGCTCACACATCCATCATAGTTGGTAAAGCTGCCGACCGCACAGCTGTGTTCAAGAGGGTGAGGTACTCAACAATCACTGGCACCCATGCCTTTACGGCGGTCGCCTTGGAGACCCGCGGTGCATGAAGCAGAGAAGGACTGAAGTTCATATCGGAGTTGAGAAGCCGGACAACAAATGCAACCCACGATCCACTGGTAACCTCATGCTTGTTCCAGCGAATCCTGGTTGCTGTTCAACGGGGCAACGCTGTCTGCCTCTACGGAACATTGCCACCACACTCTGCAATTTTTCAATTTTTTTAAATGTTACGCCCTCTAACGACGCCATCTTGCACGTCACCGATCGTATGCCTAAGAGCACGGATTCAACCGGGGTCAAATTAATGATTAAACGAAAATGACGAATATATAATTTCGGGAGGAGCGATTTAAAGGTGTCTAAACGCTATTATTATTATTATAATTATTATTATTATTATTATTATTATTATTATTATTATTATTATTATTATTATTATTATTATTATTATTATTATTATTATTATTATTATTATCATCATTATTATTATTATTATAACAATAATGATTAAATAATCTAAAGCGCCATCTCAGCGTCACTCAGTGAACAATTTATCGTGAAAAGGTCGATGAGAAGCAGATGGCGTTCCCGCATTGGACAGCTATCGACAGTCTCTGAAACAGGTAGCTTGTCTCAAGCGTGTCCTGAGTTGAATCCGTCAGCCTATGTCCCAGTTCCAACACAAAATCCAATCCTTCCGAACTCCATGCACCACTCGTCTCCACTGCAACCGCTACAAAAGCATGCGTTCGGGTGATTGTGTCGTATTTGGATCTTTTGGCGGCGACTGCCCGGTTTGCGGCCTCACCTGCTCCGGTTGATGTTACAGCCAGATGTGACGCTGTATATGTGTTCGAAACGGTCACATCCCAAGTGAGGCACCTTCCGCATGACCACGGGATAAGCGTCACGCCGTCAGGTCGCTTGCCGTCCTCTCTGGTGAGGCCCAACGGTTCCTTCTGAGAAGGGATATTATTATTATTATTATTATTATTATTATTTTTTTTTTTACCCGAGGTAGATATTATTATTATTATTATTATTATTATTATTATTATTATTATTATTATTATTATTATTATTATCATTATTATTATTATTATAACTGAAAGACAAAGTGGCAATTTAACAGAATCTTTTTCAAGCGTTTATGGAAAATTGTAAATGATCGATCAAGGAACTCGGTGTACCGTCAATAAATGCTCGTCAATGTAGGCCTAATGTATTGCATAGATTACATGAAGTGCGTTGTATTAAGCATAATAAATCTAGATAGGCCTATTTTCAACTGCATACAGGGGTGTCTACTAATGGGGGGTGGGGGTAGGGTCGGTTTGGAGAGCGATCTCCCATGGTTGCCAGAAATGGGGGTTTACCATGCATGATGGTCAGAAGTGGGGGTTTACCATGAACGATATTGATGTATATAATAAATTAATTTACAGTTCTGAGTGACTTTTGTCTTATGAGCCTCTGATATATAAGTAGGCCAAAGTGGGCGATTGTTCTCCCATTCCAGCTGTGGCTGGGGGGTTAGAGGCCACTGACTGCAGAACATTCTCCTGCTGAAAGTTAACAAAGCATGGTCAACTTAGAGAGAACATAATTATAGCAGTGTTAACGGAAAAGCTTTTCCCGGAAATACTACAAGTATTTCTGTTGTAATTAAGGTAGAGAATGACCGACGCAGCAGAATTAGATTCCAAGGCGTGACCGGATAGGCTTAGAAAAAAAGCAGGTTGGCTACATCCTCAGGAAACGCGGCTTTACTTCACAAAGCCAAAACTAAATTAGCCGAGTCTGTCCATCTGTTCGTCTCTCTGTACGCTTGTCTAGGTCTGAAATCCTTCAATCCGTCTTTCTCCTGTCTGAGAGCTTTCTCTCATTCTTTCGTCGTTTTTCTGTCTCCCTGTCTCTGGTTCTCCCTCTCTGTGACATTCGCTCTGCGTCTCTTTCACTCTCAAATCTTTGCGTCTCTTTTGAACGCGTGTGTTCGGGAATAGAAGCTTTGCTTTTGTGGATAGATTGGCAAGCTTAGGAGTCACGCAATCCCCTATCACTTCTTACTACAGAAAGGACTGATCTTCTGGATGTTGATCTGATTAAAGCTTGGTTTTGGTGCGCCACCGACTGATACCTTGTGCATTAAACACCGGCGCAATAGAAGTTACTAATTACAATATTCAATTAATGTTGATGTCTACAGGAGGCTGATCTGGTCATAGCACCGTTGACAATAACGGCTCTCAGGGAGCGTTTCGTCGACTTCAGCATTCCCTTCATGAGTCTTGGAATAAGCATCATGATAAAACGCCCTGATAAGCTGAAACCTGGCGTCTTCTCCTTCCTCGACCCCCTCTCGCTGAGCATATGGGTCTGCATCGTCATCGCCTATCTAGTCGTCAGCTTCGTCCTATTTCTCGTCAGTAGGATGAACTCCGTCGAATGGGGTCAGGTCAACGATAGGTCAGAGGCTAGACCGTCACTCGCCTTCGTCAACAACTTCACGTTCAAGAACAGTCTGTGGTTTGCCCTAGGAGGGTTCATGCGACAGGGATGCGATATCTCGCCCAGGTAGAGAGTTCCTTTCAATGAAACATTTGTTTTGTTCAAGGCAGACACAGATTCATTATTAATTGGTAACTCGACTGCCATCAAGCTGTTTCACCTGGAATAAGGGGACGCTACCTAGCGGGACCATATCCCTTCTGGGTTCCCATTGTGTTCCACTGCGTTTAACTATTTTTTTACTTAGAACATATTTATTAATAACTTACTTCTTTTC
>OY744603.1:12911873-12956873 GCA_963556255.1 Allolobophora icterica | reverse complement strand
TTTAATCTAATTCCTTCCATTTAATTCAACTCAATTCTATTCAACTCCATTCTATTTCATTCTTTTCTGTTCTCATTTCTTTTGTTCTGCTACATTGTATATTCTGTGACTACAGCTAATGATTTTCAAGGACGCCTCCATCTATATAATTAAAGGCTTGGAGTCGTTGGCTGTTAATGGCGATGCAGGCGAATAAAAATGCTACTTTGTAGTGGCAGCAGATGTAAATTAAATGACACTAAACTGTTCACTGACCAGCAGGCAGAGTAGGCCTACATTATAAATTATGGTGTGTTTCGTGTCTGCGTTTAACAGGGCAGTTCTTCGTCATCACAAAGTGCTCTTACCCTTAGCAATGTCGCTGGCATCTTCTACATTCTCATCGTTGGACTCAGTCTTTCAGTTATCGTCTCAATTATCCAGTTCCTATGCATATCGAACATCGAAGCCAGAAGAAACAGAAAAGTACATTCGCCTACTGACATTACTGTTATGTCGATTTCTATAGCGCATTTACATAGAGTATTGAAGTGGTGCTATAAAAATGACTCTTTCATGGTTGAGCAAACTTAATTTCGGCCTTTATGTTAATCATTTTCTTTCTTTTGTTCTTTTTATATTCGCTTTCTTTGCAGTTACCCATATAATGTACTCATGTTTTCCTATTACGAACAGAGAAGAGAAGAAGAGCCATGGGTATAAAGGGTTAGCGACTTATTTTCTTACCCTCGGCATATTAGGGCAGGTGGTCAATCCTTTCCCTCGCCGTCTCATCTTCCTACCGACAGTGGGAAGTACAACCAGTGTACTCATTATAGCTGAGTTGGCTAGGGGGTACAAGTGGAACAGAAATCTCCAACGAAATGTCTGCCCCAGCGGGAATTTGAATCCCCGACCTCTCGATTGATAATTCAGCGCGCTACCCACTACACTATCGAAATGACAAATAGTAATATTGGGATATCACTTGGTTGGGATGTGTGTGTGTGTGTGTGTGTTGGGGTGCTTGCGTGTGTGTGTGTGTGTGTGTGTGTGTGTGTGTGTGTGTGTGTGTGTGTGTGTGTGTGTGTGTGTGTGTGTGTGTGTGTGTGTGTGTGTGTGTGTGTGTGTGTGTGTGTGTGTGTGTGTGTGTGTGTGTGTGTGTGTGTGTGTGTGTGTGTGTGTGTGTGTGTGTGTGTGTGTGTGTGTGTGTGTGTGTGTGTGTGTGTGTGTGTGTGTGTGTGTGTGTGTGTGTGTGTGTGTGTGTGTGTGTGTGTGTGTGTGTGTGTGTGTGTGTGTGTGTGTGTGTGTGTGTGTGTGTGTGTGTGTGTGTGTGTGTGTGTGTGTGTGTGTGTGTGTGTGTGTGTGTGTGTGTGTGTGTGTGTGTGTGTGTGTGTGTGTGTGTGTGTGTGTGTGTGTGTGTGTGTGTGTGTGTGTGTGTACGGAGCCCTCTAACGGTCACTTTTTTAGTTGTCTCATCGCTGTTTCCTTACTAGCATTCCTTTTTAATGAATTCGACTCCATAAAGTAGATGCCTAGTCGATTGGTTGCATCATTGACTGGTAGTATATTGGTTAATTGATTGCCTGACTGGCAGATTGATTGACTATTTGATTGGCTGATAAATTAGTTGAACTTCTGAATGCCTAACAGATAACTTTAATGATTGACTCGCTTGTAGATTTATTGACTAACTGGCTGGTTGGTAGAAGTTTTTGACCGATGGACTGGCTGGTCAACTGGTTCTCTAACTGGCCTATCGACTAATGAAATTGATTGCTTGCAATGTAATTTTAATTGATTAATTGATTAATTTTCAGGTGACTATCGCCGCCTATCGAAGACTGAGATTTCAGACGTGTGGCCCTCTGGCAAATGAGGAGGAGTTGTTTAACAATACGAACGATAGGTGGCGTACGAACTGTTCAAGCGGTGAATCGGAGAATCGACTCCAGGCTCCAGCTACGATCCCAGCCTTCCGATCGAGCGTCATAAGCCTAGTCTGATGGATACTACGCTGTTGGCGTCATTTACCCTCACATTCATTATCCTAGGATGACTGGTTAGGGCAATGGCCTGGCCTTATCTGACCGACACAATTCTAAGTAAGTAAGTAACGTATCAACCAATTCATAGCCAAATGTGGTTAACATAGCATAGCTGTAGATTGGTTTAGTCTCGTTTAGACCAATATAATACAGGGTAATGTAATATAACTCATTCTGACTAGTCCAGCTCAGTTCAGTTTAGTCTAGTTTCGCCTTGTTAATCGGGTTTAATCTAGCCTAGTACAGTTAATTATATTCTTAAATATGGTCTAATCCAGTCTAGTCTAGCCTAGTCTGCTGTAGCCTAGTCTACTGTAATCTACTATAGTCTAGTCTACTGTAGTCTAGTCTTCTTCTCAGTCTTCTGCTGTTGAGCAGGTTTGTGACATGGACGACCTCGTGTTCCTCTCCGACCTCAACGTCAGTTAGGGTTGCACTTGATTTGTCCATATCATGTCTTGGGAAATAGCCGAGGTGGTTTCCCGTTGCCTTCCTCGCGGTTTGAGTAGTGGCCTTCTACGCCGCTCACGTTAGCCAGCTTTTTCAGGGTTCCTGCTGAGCCTTTCCACCTCGCGTAGCGCCCAAGGTGGTACTTCAGAAACCTTCACCACTGATGGCAGATGACTAGTCTAGTCTAGTTTAGTGTAATCCAACTCATTCTAATCTAGTCCAGTTCAGTTTAACTTAATCTAGTTTAGATCAGTCTACCTAGGTTAGTCTAGCCCAGTCCAGTTAATTTTATACTGATCTAGCTTGATCCAGTTTAGTCTAATCTCTTCTAGGGTGTTCTAGTCAAACCAATCCTAATCAAGTCCAGCCAAGTTTCGATTAGTCTAAAGTCTGTTCCGATGAAGTCTAATTCAGTAATAATATAGTCTGGTCCTAACCAGTCTAATGTCATACACAGTGCCTCCTCTATAACAACGAAGTAGCCATGCTCAGATTCTCTTATGTAAGTCCAACGAACGCCAATTGTGTGGCTCTTTTCAGCTGGGCTTGGGTAGGGAGCGCCTCTGAGTAGGTATCTTGAAGGGGCGTTATATCAAGTTTAGATTGATTGATTGATTTATTTATTGAATGATTGAGAATATGCATACGACAGTGCTATATACATTTCTCTGAATGGGCGGATCGCAATGCAATTCACACTACCAGATCCATCCACGTTATCCATAAGCACGTGGGAAAATTCGCTAAACAAATATTGATAGCTTGATTATTTTGATGTAAATTGCATGCACTTCATCTAGCCTAAGTCAAAGACCGACTCACAGCAGTGTACATATTTGAAATTAGAGCATGTAAATATATGCTGTATAAATTTCTTATTACTTTACAGCTACTCTTGTGTCTGTTAAGTTAAGTTTTAACAGTGTAAACAATGTGTTTAGAATTCAACTAATTCTGATCATTAGGTTTCCGCGAATTGATGCAGAAAAACAAAAACATTCAACCGAATTAAGTTGATACATCTGAGTTTTAATACGTAACTGAACCGTTAGCCAGCGAAAATTTTCATTTTAGCATCTTTTCTTTATTCTGTAGGCCTACTTGTTTAGGTAGACCTTCCTGTTTATATTTTATTTTTATTACCTTTATATTTCCTTAATATTGGGTCACGGAAAGTCTCAAGGAATGTCTGACGTGAGAGAGAAGCTTAAGGACATAGCCTAGGTTCAAAAGCCATATGTTGAATTCTCAATTTAAATATTATGGTCACTGGTGTTATCGAGGTCAGGAAAGAGCTTTATCACTAGAATGTTATACAACTAGAGACAAACTACCTGAAATGCGTATGAAATATGAATACTTAATTATAGTTCTCTAAGATCAGCTTCACAGTTATGACAGTTTTGACAGTTTCTAATGCTCACCTAATGTTATAATTTAGTTTCTTCCACCTCTCTGTATAATCTGTTTGTAAGCCACAGTGCGTTTGCAGGTGGTCTAATAAAAGACATACTTACTTACTCACTTATTATCACGAGATGTACTTCATAGGTCACTTGTTAGGTGAGATTAGTTCGAGGTAGGTAAAAATCTATGCATATACTTGATGCAAGTCGGACCTTTTCAGAGATGAACGGTGATGTTTGGATAAATACTTTTGTATTAAACTTAATTAGTAATAAGCTGGAATAAGCGTGAATTAGCCGAAACTTTGATCTTAGCTTTAAAGTAGCGCTCGAGGAATTTGGAGTTTACGATCACGACTACGATGGCGATTTCGATTTTTATTTTCTCAATTAGACTGTTATTAGAACAGCTCTGCGACGGATAGGCCTATCCTTTTTTTGCTAAAGTCTTTAAACGAATTACAAGAGGTGATTTAATAAGTTCAAACCAACCGCAGCATGGAGAGCCTTGTTTTTAGAACTAAACTAGTTTCGAAGATAGCATGCACATTGCACGAAGGTAAGTGGTTAAGTAACAGATAATAAATAATGAGAATTCAATATAAAATTTACCATGGTTTTCCTTTTATGAACCATTCTATCTCTGACAAGTGAAGAAAAACAAGTAAAAGAATGAAGAAGAGAAAGAATAAAAAATAGTAGAAAGAAGAAGATGAAGAGGAGGGGAGATATAATAGAAGAATAGGAAAAGAAGAAGAAAAAAAGAAGAAAAAGTACAACAAGAAGAAGAAAGAAGAAGAAGAAGAAATAAGAAAGAAGAGAGAAGAAAAAAAGAAGAAAGGAGCAGAGGTCAGTACGACAATGGGAATTAAGTAAAAGTTTTTCAATTAACGATATTTCGTAAGTAAGTCTGAATTGAACTGCAAGACAATAACGACACAACATCTAGCGAATGGAGTTCAGCCGGTTTCCCGATGTTCTGGATATCTACCACGGTATATCATGCGATACACAGGCACCGTGTCGAGCACCTTATGATTCGTCCACCACCAGCTCAAAGGCAAAATACATGAGCGACTCCACTACATCCAACTGCGTATTAAATAGTGTTGTATGGCAGCACTTTCGTTTGACTAACGTTGCAAATTAGCTCATCGATGAGAAGAATCGTCATCTAGAGATTTCTTAGGCGCCCAGAATGTTAAGTCACGGGAACCAGCTTATAGGCCTACACAGGCACTTAATCAACGCAAAATCAATAGTTAGGTAAGGTCAAAATTGGTTACAAAGGGTCCGACAAAATGACGGCAACAGTGGAGAGAGGTCAAAGGATTAGGAGGAATCGGGAAGATATGGGAGACTTTAAACTTGATTACGCATCTAAGGAATAGACATCCTTTATTGTCTTGGAAGTAGTCTTGCCGTCGACTCCTCCTATGACAGCCATCTGATTAATTGTGCCCTGGTCTGGTTTCTCTCCTTTCTGCCCCTCCAAGTCTTGAAGGTGGACATCATTCTTCTGAGGCGAATGCGCATGAGCGTCATCGGGTGCCTCGCGAGTGAACTTGACCCGCGGGTGCTTGATGATAACTGCAAAGGCTGCGCGGTATTTCTCGTTCATCCAGCCATAGAGAAACGGATTGACGCAGGACGAACTGAGAGCAAAGACTCTCAGAAGTAGATCGGTCATCTTGTAGTACCTTCCGGTCACGTTGTCCGGCCAGAACTCGGAGGCGACCGAATACAGGTTGTAGGGTGTCCAGGTGAGCGCGAACACAACAACAACGCTGAGGAGCATCTTGTTCGTGCGCAGCTTGTGAGCCTGAGGCGTCTTCAAACGGCATCGAAGCCTGCTGAAGATCAAGTAGTAGAGGAAAGCAATGACCATCAATGGTACGAAGAATGGAAGAAGCAGCGAGACGACGGTGAAGATCTGACGACTGGCAATGTTGGGCCAGTTCTCCGTGCAATAGCGACGATTAATGCCAAGTACCGAGTCGTGGATCTCAACATACTCCGCGTAGATTGCAATCGGCAGCGGAGCCGCAACTGAGGTGATTGCGATCACAACTACCAGCACCAGCGCGAGCTTGACAGAGATCTTCGGTTGGAGAGGGCAGACGATCAGAAGGTAGCGGTCGATGGCTATCAAGGTCAAGGTCAGGGTGCTTGAGAAGACGACCGTGGCAAGGACAGGTGGAATGATGTGGCATAGGGTCCTTCCGAACAGCCAGTCATCGGTCAGCTGGTAGTAGAGGGTCAGAGGGAGGTCGAAGGCGCAGACGAACAAGTCGGCGAGGGCGAGGTTTGCGATGAAGATATTCGTCGCGTTCCACATGTGCCGGGTCTTGAGCACGGTCACGAGTACCAGGAGGCTGCCGCAGGTGCCGAGAACGATTACGAAGGAGTGGATGATGATGATCGCAGTTGAAACAATTGGGTTCTTGATGATGTCGAACTCGTCTGAGAACGAACCATGGACCAGTCCCTTCAACATGTCCTCCACAAGGTCGTAGACCATCTGCGTCGAATTGCAAGGGTTGAAGCCGGAATCCCGACTGGAAGAGTTTCCTGCGGTGGAGGTGACGCATTCGGGATACCACTGCTGCTCCACCTGGCGAGGAAATCCCGTTTTCAAACTTACGTCATCCATTATTGACGTTGAATTATCTGAAATAGGTTATTATTTACCGTTTAATAAAGTGATAGGCCTATATTTAATAAATGCAAACATTATTTATTTCAAGAATCTGGCCTATAATCACCAGCGCTGCATTTGGCTGCCTTTATATTAGTTTTAAAGCGTTTATTCAACAGTTTTAATAGCAGCTATCATTACAATAACGATCTTGAGGAATTGTTATTTTTTTTATTGGAATTCAGCATTTATATAACGCCATTCAGACAACAGACTAGTCAGAGTCTATGGGATGCATCAATTGGCAGAAAAATGCAACGTCTTTCTCTTATAACAGTAGAGAAAATGGATTGTACAAACGGTGTCCTTACACGCCATACATTAAGAGTATCTGGAATTGAAATGCAGACCCTGACTAGGATAATTCTTCTCCTTCCGCACAGTTACCCTTTATTTTGTCATTACCCGGTGCATGTATTGCCAGCCAGTAATTATCCAGCCATTAGCCCTTTCAAGAAGGGGAACAGAAGACTAAATGAGACCGTAACGAGACCATTATTTCGTTTTCGCCATCGGCGTTTTCGAGTGGTGCCAGTCCCAGGCATGAGTAAGTAGGAGGGCAACGCTAATCATCTTCCTAATGACGCAGCGTCGTGAAATGAAAGCCTCTTACCTAACTGTAATGACCACCACTGACGTCAATAACAGTTCTTATGTATCGCTATGTGCGTTTGTTTGTATGTATGTATATGTGTGTCAGTGTTCTTGTACTCTTTTTCTTCCAAGGGTCGACTGACTACTGTTTGACGGCAGCATTTGTGAGTGTTCATGGCACTTTTCGTTTCCGCTTTAGCCATAGAGGCTGGAGCATTAACGAACATTCCAACAGCTGACCATAAAAGACGACGTGTAAATTCGACAGGAATATACATAATCATGTATAAATATATATAAAATAAATATATATAAAATAAATACATATAAAATAAATATATATAAAATAAATATATATATACAATAAATATATGTAAAATAAATATATATAAAATAAATATATATACAATAAATATATATAAAATACATACATGTAGTTCTTTTATATACATATATATATATATATATATATATATATATATATATATATATATATATATATATATATATATATTTGTGGCGGTCAAGGCCACAGTGCGTAAGTGGGAAGATTTATTTTATGCGAATAGCATCGTTTTCTTTCAGTTTACATGCGAAGGGAACAGCATCGTTTCTCTTAATTTTTCATGCGAAGACCCAGCATCGATCATTTAATTTTTATTTAATTTCAATAGGCGACGGTCCGGCAACGACCGTGATAGGGAAGCCCGATCGAAGGTGTAAAGCCAGCGCATAGCGAGCAGACGCGTTAATTCGGGATGCATAGAGCCTGCCTCACGGTGTGCTGCTTTATACGTGAAGAGTTGGTTCGACTCTTCATACATAGCAATACTGTTAAACAGCGTTGTTGGTTAGCGATTCAGTTACCGATTCAAATATACTGCACTCAGTGTGGTAGGCGAGTGATTTTGGTTACGACAGAGTCAGAGTTCGAGTTTCCGGTTAGTACAAATATATTTACGGACGAAAGGGGCGTCCGAATAATATAATCAGGCGATCCCGAGTACAGCTAAAGAAGTTCACTGTTGGGAGACGGGCCGACAGCGCCGATCCGGCGGGTTGGATCCCTCCGTTGATCGCGAAGCGGTCTAGATCCCGATCGTGGGAAATCTACGGCTGAGTAATACTCGGGGAAGGATACCGTTGATACACAGGAAAACCAATTCAGTGTGAGATCGAAAACCAGGGTGAATTTGGCGACGGGCAGGAAAGTCCCTCTTGGGTTTTGAAGAACTCCGCGATCGGAGCTTGTCCGGTAACCCATGGGAGTAGAGGTGACCTTCTTAAGGTAGCCATTTTCTGGAATTCTGAAATCCTTGAAACCAAGAGTAAATTTGGCGTCGGGCAAGGAAATCCCTCTTGGAGTTCGAAGAACTCCAAGATCCGACAGTGTTTGGTTTTACCCACTGAGAAGAGTTTTACGCGATTTCGGCGTACTCGACACAAGGGAAGTTCTACGCACTTTCGGCGTACTCGGCCGGAAGGATTTTACGCGACTTCGGCGTCTTCGGCTGGGAGAGTTTTACGCGACTTCGGCACTCGGTGAAGTGACCGTCGGGATACCTGAAAAAACCAGTTTAGTACAAAAACGATAATAAGGGTAAATTTGGCGACAGGCAGGAGCGGAGCTTGTCCGGTTACCTGTGGGAGTAAGCGTGACCCTCGTTAGGGAACCAAAATTCGGAAATTCTTGGGAACAAAATTCAGGACATTCTGGTAACCTTACGGGGTCGGCGTTACATTTGGATTGTGACACTTGGATGGCTGACACGCCGGTGGAGCGTTGGAGGGGCTCCATCGCCCGGTAACTAAAAATAGTTACTGGGAAAGACACTGTTACCGAGAGACCGCAGTACGGGAAAAGACCGCCCGACAACTGATTACAGTGCGGTAGGACCAGGAAAAACGATAGAGTCAGGAAAATCTTGTATTCAAACCAATCGTTATTCAGAGCAAATAACTTGGTGATCGAAACACGTAGCTCCGAGAACTGACCGAAGTGCGAAGTAGGGCCCACCTCGTGCGCCGGTCGGAACTCAGTTCTGCGTGCGGTTAGGGAGGTTTTAGACCTAGAACCTGTCCTATCAGAAGAGAGTGTCGTGAGACCAGTATACCGCGTTAATATTACACGTGTATATATTATCGCAAGATGTTCGCGTGTTTGAGACAGCACGACGTGACAACTCGTCAGATGTACACCTTGTCCTCTCGGACAAGAGAACGTTCAGAGTTTTCCCCTATTGACGATAACTCGAGAGTCATGAGATGCAGAATGGTACGTGAGGGTTCGGTTAAGGTGGAGAAAAAGAGGAAGTCTTTGACTAAGAGATCTCACAGGAAGCTGAGGACTCCTGCCGGCAAGAGAGCGAACCCTGTTCTAAAGGACGGCCATCCTGAGGACGAGGACGTTGCCCACCCGGCGACCGCGGCAGTGGCAGAGTCCGAAAGTGAGATGGAGCTTGACAGCGACACTGTTCGCAAACAAGCGATACCCTCGGAACCTCCTCTTGGAGAAATGGGCACTGAGAGCGGAGACAGGGAACCGCTCGTCTACAGCAGAAGTAGACAGGATAGTGACCCGGGCGACTCCAGAAGGTCAGTTGGCTGGAGCCGAACCCAGCCCGACGACGAAGCAGCGTCTCGGGTAAGACCGACACAAATTGGTACCACGTCTGATGAAGGGTTAGTTGATCTCGAGCGACGAACGTCACAAACTGGTACCAGAAGTGGGGTTCTAGCGTTTTCTTGTCACAGAACCAGGCAAGGTCAGGAAGATACCGAGGACGAGTCGGATGAAGTGCCCCATAGTGAGCATGGAGGCGCGCGTCCAAAGTTACGTAAACGGAAAAGCAAACGAAGGTTGCTTGATGAAACGGGTGCACCTGACGAAACCAGTGCATTTGAAACGGAAGCTGGAACCCGCAGTGGGCGTGAAAGAGGTTTCCATGAGGATAACGGATGGTTGATAACCGTTCCAAAGACTACTGAGGTAGTACAGAACGATGTGAATAACGAGACATTCACACACTGGCGAGAGACCGTTGGTGAGAGTAGGTTTGACAGGTCCAAACCACTCGTCGACAATAGATCGGGAAACCTTGTGCAGGTTCAAGTACCTAGTATCGTACGGGGCAGGCAACCTGTACAGTTGAGACAGGCTTGTGATAGGCCAAGAGACATTGAGACAGGCCTGAAACCGCGGGGTGACGCCGTAGTGCAGAAAACGAGTGGTGACATCGTGGCGCATCAGCGAAACGAAGGTAATCGAGTACCGTTTACCAACATGGAAGAAGGTCGCCCAAGACCTGTGACAGATGAGGTAGATTGGCAAGCGGAGATGTCTTACCTGCGACAGAGTGTGGCAATGATGAGTTCGAAACTTGAAGAACTGTCTGTTCCTGCTGCTCAGCATGCGAAGTCTTACCGACGCGAGACATCGGGGAAACCTACGGGCCCAGGTTACCAGATGGATCGCCGAGGGAAGCTGCAGATCGAAGAGTCAGCACGGAGCCGAGGTAACACAGAGACACGCGAGGAAGTTTCGCTTTCGGAAACTTCGGAAAAGTTACGTAGCCGCTATCTTCCCGAGGACAGCGGGAGAGAGTCACACGGAAAAACGGCAAGGCAATCGAGTCGACAACGTCTGTTGACAAGAGGAAGAGTTGAGGCGAAATTACGTTCGTCAGTGAGTTCTTCGGATTCAGACACCGATAGTGTTGGTCCAGAAGAGGCCATGAGAACCGGAGTTTTTGACAGGAAAAACCTCCGCCAACGAGGAAGACACGAGAGTTATGAGAAAACTGAAAGGGAGACGTATGATAAGGAACGTCTACCAGAGTACGAGAGACGCGGTTTAAAACAGGCACTTGATAGAGAAACCGAGAGAGAATCGAACATGGGAAGAGACAGAGATCATTTGGCCTGGGATGAGACCCACGAGCGGTACTCTAAAGGGCACAAACCAGATTCGAGAAGTCGTAATTGTCTTAGGTACGACGAATCTGACAGACCGCCAGAGTCAGGAAAAAGAGATATTCGCGAAGAAGACAGAAGAGTTACGTTCGTCAACGGAAACTCTCAGAGTTCTCGCGATAAATATAAACGATCGGAGTCCAAAGACTACGCAGGTGGTGAGCCTCGTAGAAAAGGTCAGAGACAGGCTGAGTACATCTCTGATGAAGACAGTGCAACGTCAGGCGACCGAGAGATGACTACGATGTCTTCTAAGTGGCGTACAGGGAAGACGTTGGGTACTCTGAGGGGACAGAGTCGGCACCGGTCAGTGGTGAGGACAGACGAGGAAAACGATTCCAGGAGTAACGATGAGGACAACCGGAGAGGAAATCCCAAGAAGAGTGTCGGAAGATCACTTGTTACACGGAACTTGAGGCAAGTCAGCGAACGCAGCCTTTCTAGCAAAGTTCGAAGTTTGTGCACGGTGCAACCGGTGGAGTGATCAGGAAAAAGCAGACCAGTTAATGTGTGCCCTTTCGGATCGAAAGCATCATTAAAAAGGCTGTCGCTATCACGGTTCTCATCGTTTTGGCGTACGTGCAGGGTGCCGAGATTGTAACGGGTCCCGCTTCGCAGCTGTTGTGGGACATGGGTGCACAGAGGGACGTGTCTTGGCGAGAACTTGTTGAGCGGCTTAAGGCCCGGTACGGGTCTGATGACCAAACTAGCCTATATCGGATGAAACTTCGCACTAACCGGCAGGCTCACGGAGAAACGCTGAGTAGTGTAGTGCAGGAAGTAAGAAGGCTAATGGCTTTGGCATACCCAGGACCAACAAGTGATATCGTCGAGACGGTCGCTTGTGACGCTTTCATTGATGCACTGGCAAACCAAGATTTGGGGCAGAAGGTGCGCGAGCGAGAACCAGTTAACCTCGAAGCGGCGTATAAACATGCGGTGAGGTTGGATGCCTATGGTCGATCTTCGACACAAGGTGGTGATTTAGACCGGAGACACGCGAGAGTTAAAGTTACCATGGAAGACCGAAAAGACTCGAGCACTGAGGGGCAACAGTCTCGTCGTCTAGAAGATCTCGAGCGAAAGATTAAAAATCTTTCAAGAGAACTTGATCGAGTGACAATAAATCAGAATTTGGGCATCGTTCCGAGAAAACCTCATGAAAGGGAGAACAGTTCTGATCTAGCTGTGGGAGATCAGAGGACAACCGAACCAAATGTGGGATGGCGACGGATTTATCCGCCCACACGGTTGCGTAACCCGGATATCGAATGCTACTTGTGCAAACGAAAAGGACATGTGAAGCGATTTTGTCCTCAGAGAAACGCTGAGACGAATGGTGCAACCGGCACCAGTGAACCTACAAAGGCTGAACCGATACAAGAGGAAACCCAAAACCGACTGGTCAAAGGCAGTAGGGTGGCCTACGTGGTTGCGAGACTGGCAGGAAAACGTATACACTGTCTACTTGATTCTGGAAGTGAAATGTCACTTGTGCCACGACGTTTCGTGCTAGACGCTGTGCTAGTACCGTCAGAACAGCGACTCCTAGCCGCTAATGGAAGTCAGATTAAGGTGGATGGTGAAACTAACCTTAAGATTCGGATCGGAAAGCAGGTGTACCCTGTACCCTGTCTAGTTACAGACCAAGTGACAGAAGTGATCTTGGGGTTATCTTGGCTGGAAGCCAATCAGGCAAGATGGGACTTCGCAAGTCGATGCGTTTTCCTTGGGAGCGAGAAGATCCCTCTGAAAGAGGTCGTTACCGAGTCCATGTGCCGGAGGGTTATTGTGCAAGAGGACATAATAGTTCCTCCAAGGAGCGAAGTTGACGTTCCAGCTTGGGTAGTATACCCGCATTTCCAAAAGGATAACGAAGATTGGACGACCATTCCAATGGAATTATCAAAAGATTTGATAATCGGACGTACGTTGGTGACAGGAAGAGACACGGAAGTGTGGATCAGGATGTTGAATGTTGGAGACAGAGATTCGCTAGTCAAGAAACGGACTGAATGTCCGCTGGAGCGAGTGAACGTAGTCGATGTGACAGTTAATCGAGCCAGAACGGAATCGTATGATGAGCCTTACCGAAGCGAAAATCCGGAGAAGCCTATGGGCCCAGGTTATCCGGAGGAACGCCGAGGAAAGCAGCAAAGTACGATTGACCGGTTTGGATCGAAGATTAGTACAACGGCCAGTGTGGCGGAGCAGACGCTCAACCCACTTGCCGAACAGACCCTAAAACGACTATGGGAAGAAGTGCCAGCAGACATTTCGGAAGAAGAGCGAATCAGGTTACGAAAACTTGTGCTAACGTACAGCGCAACGTTTTCCCTTAACGAAAGTGATAACGGATTCACTTCGGTGATCCAACACGAGATCGATACAGGCCAGGAAATCCACGCTAATGGTTGTGCACGTGGATAAATTGAAGCCGTTTTACGGTAAACCTCCGAGTACCTGGTTACCGGAGAGGGACAGAAATCTTGAGTTACCTACAGTAGACTGGCCAGTCCTGGCTCAAGATTCTAATGCAGAACATGAACCAGAGGAACCTTCAGAGAATCCAGACGAGACCGCTGATCCAGAATTGCCACCTGGACGACGGAAGCGACGAAGACCTCGCTTGGATGGATGACTACGACTGTAGAAGTCCTTGTTAGTGACCTTCTGAAGCAGACGTGTATCTAGGACCAACTAGATAAACGCTTAATTGCGTTGGTTTCATTGACTATTGGAGACCCATGTTTCAGTTGCCCTTTTGATGAGAGTATTTCTTTTGAGCGGTATCTGGGAGCATACAGTACCGGTGCTACCAGCAACGCTTAATTGCGTTGGTTTGACAGATTGTCAGTGAATGACTGTTTAAGTTTCCTTTCGATGATATGTTTCGGTTAAACATTGGATTAGTGGTTAGTACTGAAACGAGTAAAGATTCCAGTACTAGGACGCTTCATTGCGTTGGTTCTACAATATGATAACTTGTACTATTATTTTGCTTTCACGATTTTGAAGTGGTACCGGGTGTGACTGATCGACGATGGTTACCAGATCGGGAGACAGTGGGCGACTTTTCTCTCCTTAAGTTCTCCTGGCCCTTGGGGTCCGGTAGAGCCCAGGTTCATGATAGAGGGCCTGTTAAGGTTGGCGATTTGTCAGGTACGACAGGTTGCCAGTAGGGTGGTGGTTCGGATCGAAAGCATCATTAAAAAGGCTGTCGCTTTCACGGTTCTCATCGTGTTTGGCGTACGTGCAGGGTGCCGAGAGATCGAAAGCATCATTAAAAAGGCTGTCGCTATCACGGTTCTCATCGTGTTTGGCGTACGTGCAGGGTGCCGAGATTGTCGATAGACCGCCCTATAACCAAAGGTGCATTTGGTTCCTTGCTCTCTAAGTGGATCTGGGTTGGGGATGTTCCTGTCACGTTTGATTAAGGTCCCCGATTTTGGCAGAGATGCTCCGCATCTAAGTAAGGTGGGGAGAGTGTGGCGGTCAAGGCCACAGTGCGTAAGTGGGAAGATTTATTTTATGCGAATAGCATCGTTTTCTTTCAGTTTACATGCGAAGGGAACAGCATCGTTTCTCTTAATTTTTCATGCGAAGACCCAGCATCGATCATTTAATTTTTATTTAATTTCAATAGGCGACGGTCCGGCAACGACCGTGATAGGGAAGCCCGATCGAAGGTGTAAAGCCAGCGCATAGCGAGCAGACGCGTTAATTCGGGATGCATAGAGCCTGCCTCACGGTGTGCTGCTTTATACGTGAAGAGTTGGTTCGACTCTTCATACATAGCAATACTGTTAAACAGCGTTGTTGGTTAGCGATTCAGTTACCGATTCAAATATACTGCACTCAGTGTGGTAGGCGAGTGATTTTGGTTACGACAGAGTCAGAGTTCGAGTTTCCGGTTAGTACAAATATATTTACGGACGAAAGGGGCGTCCGAATAATATAATCAGGCGATCCCGAGTACAGCTAAAGAAGTTCACTGTTGGGAGACGGGCCGACAGCGCCGATCCGGCGGGTTGGATCCCTCCGTTGATCGCGAAGCGGTCTAGATCCCGATCGTGGGAAATCTACGGCTGAGTAATACTCGGGGAAGGATACCGTTGATACACAGGAAAACCAATTCAGTGTGAGATCGAAAACCAGGGTGAATTTGGCGACGGGCAGGAAAGTCCCTCTTGGGTTTTGAAGAACTCCGCGATCGGAGCTTGTCCGGTAACCCATGGGAGTAGAGGTGACCTTCTTAAGGTAGCCATTTTCTGGAATTCTGAAATCCTTGAAACCAAGAGTAAATTTGGCGTCGGGCAAGGAAATCCCTCTTGGAGTTCGAAGAACTCCAAGATCCGACAGTGTTTGGTTTTACCCACTGAGAAGAGTTTTACGCGATTTCGGCGTACTCGACACAAGGGAAGTTCTACGCACTTTCGGCGTACTCGGCCGGAAGGATTTTACGCGACTTCGGCGTCTTCGGCTGGGAGAGTTTTACGCGACTTCGGCACTCGGTGAAGTGACCGTCGGGATACCTGAAAAAACCAGTTTAGTACAAAAACGATAATAAGGGTAAATTTGGCGACAGGCAGGAGCGGAGCTTGTCCGGTTACCTGTGGGAGTAAGCGTGACCCTCGTTAGGGAACCAAAATTCGGAAATTCTTGGGAACAAAATTCAGGACATTCTGGTAACCTTACGGGGTCGGCGTTACATTTGGATTGTGACACTTGGATGGCTGACACGCCGGTGGAGCGTTGGAGGGGCTCCATCGCCCGGTAACTAAAAATAGTTACTGGGAAAGACACTGTTACCGAGAGACCGCAGTACGGGAAAAGACCGCCCGACAACTGATTACAGTGCGGTAGGACCAGGAAAAACGATAGAGTCAGGAAAATCTTGTATTCAAACCAATCGTTATTCAGAGCAAATAACTTGGTGATCGAAACACGTAGCTCCGAGAACTGACCGAAGTGCGAAGTAGGGCCCACCTCGTGCGCCGGTCGGAACTCAGTTCTGCGTGCGGTTAGGGAGGTTTTAGACCTAGAACCTGTCCTATCAGAAGAGAGTGTCGTGAGACCAGTATACCGCGTTAATATTACACGTGTATATATTATCGCAAGATGTTCGCGTGTTTGAGACAGCACGACGTGACAACTCGTCAGATGTACACCTTGTCCTCTCGGACAAGAGAACGTTCAGAGTTTTCCCCTATTGACGATAACTCGAGAGTCATGAGATGCAGAATGGTACGTGAGGGTTCGGTTAAGGTGGAGAAAAAGAGGAAGTCTTTGACTAAGAGATCTCACAGGAAGCTGAGGACTCCTGCCGGCAAGAGAGCGAACCCTGTTCTAAAGGACGGCCATCCTGAGGACGAGGACGTTGCCCACCCGGCGACCGCGGCAGTGGCAGAGTCCGAAAGTGAGATGGAGCTTGACAGCGACACTGTTCGCAAACAAGCGATACCCTCGGAACCTCCTCTTGGAGAAATGGGCACTGAGAGCGGAGACAGGGAACCGCTCGTCTACAGCAGAAGTAGACAGGATAGTGACCCGGGCGACTCCAGAAGGTCAGTTGGCTGGAGCCGAACCCAGCCCGACGACGAAGCAGCGTCTCGGGTAAGACCGACACAAATTGGTACCACGTCTGATGAAGGGTTAGTTGATCTCGAGCGACGAACGTCACATATTGACCTATATACAATATATAATACATGAATTTTTGTCCTAGTACTTAATAAGCTACGATGCCTTAATGTAATATATCGATTTATTGAACATCGTCGCCTATCTCCCGTCGTCTCTCCTCTTCTTTGAAAGTTCTCAGATAACTAGCGAGTACCCGCAGACACGTAGAACCCAACTGACGGTATTCCATTCGAAACTTGGTAAAGTACCTTCCGTTGGGGCTACGTAGTTCAGGAACTCCAATATGTCACCACTACGAAAAGAATATTCAATGGCGCTGAACACGTGAGTGTCATATAAAACATAATATGTTGGGATTTCTAAGGAAGATATAAATAAGGCTGCAACATAAGCCTCTCAGCCTCTTTTCTGTTTGTGATTTTATTGCGTTAGGTTGGAGTACCTCTGTTGAGTCCCCCTTCAAGTGGCGCTTTTTATGTCCTGACCTTTTGCTTTAACTGCGCCATAACCCGTTAAATAAATAATACATTCGTTTTATTATGATTGATTTGTAACAGCGCTGCAGATCAGTTTACGTGTACATAGCAATGACAGCATTAAGAAGAACGTGGTAAGTTTCTTATATTTTGTAAGTAAAAGAATTGAATGGGTTTACTGTTGTCTATGTATGTATGTGTATGTAAACTATGCATGTATGTTTTTATGTGTGTATTCATGAATGAGTATGAATGTATGAATCGGTATGAATGTGTGCATCTTGCTTGCATGCATTTACGTACGTATGTGTGTATGTATGTATGTATGTATGTATGTATGTATGTATGCTGTTTACATGTATGTATAAACCCCTGTTAACTTGCCAAGAGAATCGTCATGAGACACACCAAGCCCCATGACGATCGCTAGAGCTCCACGAGCTGACAGCACAAGGTGACAAGGTGATGTCTCTATTTTTGTATGTCTATATGCAAGAATTTGCGCGCATATACATGGGTGTAGGCCTATGAATGCATGCATTTATGTATTTATGTATATATGTAGGTGTTTATGCATGTCTGTATGTATGTATGCATGTATGTATGTATGCATGCATGTATGTATCTATATCTGTGTGTATGTATGTATGTATGTATGTATGTATGTATGTATGTATGTATGTATGTATGTATGTATGTATGTATGTATGTACATGTACGTATGTAAGTACTTACCTAAGTGTGTGTATGTATGTATGTTCGTGCGTATGCGTGCATATATATTTATATATATGCGTGAAAGGTAGACTGCTGTGACGCCGCCTTCTTCGAGGAAATCCACCTTAATATGGTGACAGACGGAGAGAGAGACAGAGACAGAGACAAGCAGACGAACTGCGACGTTTTCTATCAGGTATATTGAGTTAGATAACATCTCAAAAGTCACGACAAACAGATTGCGACATGCACGCATACCTACATACATCCATGCGTAAATACACAGATTATATAATAGATACATACATATATACAGACATTCATGCATACATGTATACATACATAGTTTACATACATACGTGCATACATGCATATTTACACACATATATACATACATACATACATACGTACGTACATCCATACATACATACGTACATATATCAAAAGTCTTTCAAATCAAATCAAAAGTCTTTATTGCAACCAAAAAAAACCAAAACGTAACAAGCTTTCCATATATCAACGTAAAAAACTACAAGAAAAATACATCTTTTCGATTGTAAATACAACATATAAATACTGGTTAAAGGTTGCAAAGGGTGGCCCCAAAGGGATATAATCCCGCTAGGCGGGGTCACCCATACAACGTATTATAATTTCTAAATTCATGGCTGGCTTTTCTTAATTAAGTTCAAACTCGCTTAACTAAATTCTTAACTAAATGGCTCAACAGCCGGGCCCCGGTGCACGTACACGCCTACCAATTGGAGATGTCTCTTCTATTAATTAAGGCTTTATCATATAAAACTGGGGGGAGCTATACATTAATTAGATATTCTCTTAGTTGAAGTTTAAATTCGAAGCGATTTTTAGAGTGCCGAATTTCAAGAGGAGTCTCATTCCAAAGTTGTGGCCCTGATGCTTTCATACTAAATTCTCTTATATTTGTACGAGCCCGTATTGGGCGATATGTAGCTGCTGTTCTAGTGTTATGTGCATGGATTTGTGATCCCATGGTAAAATATCCCCTGAACGACTTTGGGAGTAAGTTCCGTTCATACTGATATACGAATTCTACTATTTGCATTCTTCTAATTTGATCGATTTTTAATATATTTAAATAATTCTTGAATATTTGGTCAGAGTGTTCTCTTCGAGGGGACCCATTTATTATTCTCACGGCTTTTTTTTGCAGTAACATTAGTTTATTAAGTCTGGACTCATAATTAGAAGCCCATATCATACTACAGTAGCTTAAATAGGGGTATATTAGTGAATAATATAGGTTCAGTCTGATGTCCTTGGGAAGCAAGTATGATACTCTAGATATTATCCCTATAATTTTGGCAATTTTCAATGTGATATAATTGATGTGATCCTTCCAATTTAAGTGTTGATCAACGTATATGCCAAGAAATTTAGTAGTTTTAACTTGGGTAATGGGTACTCCATCAATTTGTAATTCCACATCAACTACTTTGATTTTTCTATGCGATTTAAATAATATGAAATTTGTCTTATCAATGTTAAGGGTGAGTTTATTTGCTGCAAACCATGTGTTTATAGTTGCTAGTTCCTTATTAACAATCTCAGTAAGGGATACCCAGGAGCTGTTTGAGTAAAAAATATTGGTGCCATCTGCGAATAGTATAAAATGCATGACTTTTGAGGTGTTTGCTAGGTCGTTTATATATAAAAGAAGTGGTCCGAGGTTTGAGCCTTGTGGAACTCCATGAGTGATATACCCAATATCTGATAATATACCATTACATGCCACCTTTTGGGTTCTATTTTGTAAATAACTTTGAAACCATTTTAACTGTGTCCCTCTTACTCCGTAGTTAGATAACTTTTTTAACAAGATGTTATGGTCCACAGTGTCAAATGCTTTTGCTAGGTCGATGAATATTCCAACTGAATATTCATTATTGTCTATTGCCTTAGAAATTGTATCTTCCATTTCTAAAAGTGCCATAGAAGTAGAGTGCCCCTGTCTAAACCCATGCTGCGCCGGGTGTATTATATCCGCCGAATTTATATAATTGCTAATTCTATCATATACAATTTTTTCGAAATACTTAGCAAAATATGGGAGAACTGATATTGGCCTATAATTGGTCACATTTTCTGTATCTCCTTTTTTAAAAATTGGTGTTATTTTAGCTATTTTGAGTGAGTCCGGGACCACACCGGTTAGAAGAGAACAGTCAATTATTTCCACCAAAGGATACACTATCATAGATAAATTGGGGGTAGCGATATATGGGTCAATCTCGTCCACTCCTGCTGCATGGGTTTTTTTAGCATCTTTCCTATTTTCATAATCTCCTCCTGGGAAGTTAGGGTCAGTCCCATTGAATTACATCGTGAAGGGGGCATATAATCCTCGAAGGAACAAACTGAGTTTTGAATTTTACTCGCTAAATCGGTCGCTATACTGGTGAAATATTTATTAAACATGTTTGCTATTTGCTCTGGGTCTTTATTTTATCTCCGTTTACTATTAATGAGTCCATTTTTACCTTTTTGTCTTCTATGTTCATCGCTGCTCTGATAACTTTCCATGTCATCTTCATATCATTATGATGTTTATAAAATTCCTCTGCATCTATAGTAGTTCTTTTCGGCATTAATTCGAAGTGTTTTAAATTTATTCCTATACTGTACAAATTTTAATTTATTTTGTTGGTTTGGACATTTCAGGTATTTTATGTATAAGAGATTTTTCTTTTTGCAAGATTTCAGCAGTCCTGCCGTCATCCACGGCTGTTTCGATTTTACCTTATGCTTTGTCACTTCTCTATGTGGAAAGGCTTCATTATAGGCCCGACTATATTTCTCCAAAAAACTTTCATAGGCTTCATTCGCGTTACTTTTATCACAGAGACTTATAACCTCATCCCAATTCATCTCTGTCAGGGTTCTTTGAAACTGATCCTTTCCTGCCTCAGTTATTACTCTTTGAGTCCTATCTTCGCACTTTCTTTTAAATACATTCTCCAAGGAAAAACTTGCGTAAATCGGCAAATGGTCGGATATGTCAGAGATGACTATGTATGAGTTTTGCAACTTGGACCATGAGCTACAATATATATTGTCTATTAAAGTACGTGTAGAGGAGGTAATTCTAGTTGGTTTAGTTATGGTTGGCAGGTAGTGATGTGCTATTAAAGAGTTATAGAATATGTTGGAATCTCTGTGTTCATTTAGTTTGAGTAAGTCTATATTAAAATCTCCCATTATTATTATCTGCTTAGAGCTATCCCGGATTCCAGTTACCAATTCATCAAATTCCTCATTGAAATCTTTTAATTGCAGACCGGGTGCTCTATAAATTACTCCTATTATTGGGTTCGAATTTTTTAGAAGCAGTCTTATAAAAAGACTTTCATACGTTTTATGGTTTTTGTAGCCTTCTTTAGGTTCATACAGCTGAAATTTTAGAGTATCTTTAACCAATAGTCCTACTCCGCCACCTCTTTCTCCCAGCCTAGCCTTCCCTATGAAGTCATAACCAGGGATTTGGATAGTTTCTTCCAGGCTACCATCCAACCATGTTTCCGATAATGCAACAATTGATATTTGGAGTCCCTCCACTAATTCCCTGATTTCAGTTAATTTAGGCAGTACACTTCTGCAGTTTATGTGGAGGAGTCTTAAGTTAGTTCCTTCGTACTCACTCTCCTCCTTAATCTTTTTAGCGAGCATATGTGGTGATATGTAATCACTTGACCAGTTCACATTCTGAAAGTAATTAATGTCAGGATCTGTATTCATGCTGCTCAAGGTTTCTTCTTCATCTTCATTAAAAATTACATCTAATTCTTCCTCCCCTTCTATCTCTTCTATTACAATTAACTCCCTTTCTAGTCTGAGTTCCTCAGTGAGTTCCTCATTCGTATTTTCATCACTATCATCTGTTAAATTTAGCCTGGTTCCATTACATATATAACAGGTTCTTGAGAGTCGAGCGTTATAGCTTCCACTTGTATTATCTAACCCAGCATAATTAGCATCGCCCACAGTGTCTTTACTCCCTTCCCTGTATGTATCTACTAATTGACTGCACGTGCACCATCGGCCCGGCCCGCGAGTATCTGTCGCCAGCTGAATTAGTTCCAGCGTATGGTCATTCCTGCGTTTGACTCTGTTTATGTCCCTAGCATTTCAATTTAGTATATATAGTCCTGTTTATATGTCTCTCTATATAAATCATATCAAATAGTCCTATGCCTAAAGTTCAATGCAATCAGTCTAATAATCAGCCTACATTCAGGCCTTGAGATCTGAATCATCACTTATACATATGTATATAAATCAAACAAAAAATCCACCAAAGAGAACAGTGTTTGTAACAGTAGAATTACTGCAACCTTTAAGCAGTAGCAGTTAATTAATTCCATAACAAATTCTCTTGTTTCAATCTACTGTATCATTCTATAGAATTCATCTCCTATATGTCTCACAAGTACCTCCATCTATCATCATACCAATGACAGGCATTCTTGCAGACAAACGAGTTACATGTATAACGCAAGCAGAGAAAGGTTTTTACAATTGTGACCAATCGGGTCAAATCATCGACCACACAAAGAAGTACTAGTAATGAATGCAATGTAATGTAATGAAAATGACTCCTAAGTAGCTTATACTATGGTTATCAATCTTTTTGGTAGGTCTCTAAAGATGCATGTTCATCTATTCCTTCCAGTGCTTTTCGATTACACAAAGAAGTACTAGTAATGTAATGCAATGTAATGTGATGTAAATAACTCCTAAGTAGCTTATACTATGGTTATCAATCTTTTTTGTAGGTCTCTAAAGCTGCATGTTCATCTACTCCTTCCAGTGCTTTTCGATTACACAAGGAAGTACTAGTAATGTGATGCAATGTAATGTAATGTAAATAACTCCGAAGTACCTCATACTATGGTTATCAATCCCTTTGGTAGGTCTTTAAGGATGCATGTTCATCTAGTCCTTCCAGAGTGTTTCCCAGGCCAAACTATTGGGAGATAAGATAATATTTGCTCTTATGTCCAGTGAACCTTTTATGTAGAGCAAATAAGTAAATAAGTGGGCTACTGTGCCTTAATGATGCTTTATCAGCGTCGAATCAACGTGAGGTGAGCTGGAGGATAAGTGCGACTTCTCTGCTCCTTCCGTGCCCATGTAAGGTAAGTCGTCTATTCGAAGAAGCTTCTTTAGCGTACTCACATTGTGGATTTTCAGTGGTTTGTCTCCCGGTTTTTCGGTGGTGCGAAGGTACACTACTCCTCCCATAGTCCAGGTAGATAACACTTTTCCTTCCTTCATAAGGCTCCTTGCCTTTGCGTAGGTTTGCGCGGCTTGGGATGATAGGTGTTCATTGATGTAGGTCCGCGATTTTTTTAGAGTGAAGCGGGCTGCATAGACCAGATTTCTGGTCTTCATTTCCCGAAACTTAACCACTAGCGATCGATGGGTTTCCTTCCCTCTCTTTGGTAGTCTGTAGGCCGATTCAATATCTCTCTCGTCGACTGACAAGCCTAATGTTTTATTACAAAGCGACAGGACTGCTTCAGTGGCTTCCCTTTCTGCTGATCCTCTAGATCCTTGATAGGTATCCACTTCCTGAAGCCCGCAGATTACCAAGTTAGGTAGCCTCGCCTCTGCTTCCATGCGGTCCACTTTGTTTTGCAGTCGATCGATTTCCTCCTCTAGGAGGTTTTGTTTGTTTTGCAGTTTCTTGGTATGTGCAGTGACTTGTGCCGTTATATTCTTTTCCACAAATGGGTTTAGTTTGTTTAGAATTCTGTCAATGATTTTGTCTAATTTCTTCTCAAGGATTTCATCTAATTTCTTCTCAAGGATTTCGTCTAACTTCTTCTCAAGGATTTCGTCGATTGCTGGGGAGAGAGTTTGCGTAAGTCTGTCAACGAGAAGTTCCGTTACCTTTTCCTCTTTCATGAGTTCGACTAGCTCCTCAACTTTTGCTGCTTTCTTAGCCATGGCTTTCGCGGGTTCTTTTAGATCCGTAGTTGTAGTTGTTAATTTTTGAGATCACAGTCACTTCACATTGATTGTAGATTTTTGTTCGCTAGTGTAATGTACAATGAATTTGACAATGTGTTCCTTGCGTAGTCCGGATTTAACAAAAATAGTAACAATCTTTGGTGACACGTTATGTTTATCCGGTAGCGATTATTGCGTAGGCCTACATATCCGTTGTTATGAACATCTACTGAGAGTTGATTTACTTGTTTGGTCCACGATTAGGCCTACTCGCCCCTTATAACGTATCGTTCTATTTCGCCTGTTGCTTGTGTTTACCTAATCTGGTGTACGTCGCCCATCCTTCATTTTTTTCTAACCACAATTTACTCGTTTTTGCGTTATTTTCACCAATTCGAGCAGTACGACGAAAATTTGTTCTCCGTCCGAGGTCCTTACTGCCTAAATTCGGAATTGTACCACTTTTTAAGCTTTAAATTACGTCGTAGTTCGCATAATTTCCAAAATTTCGCAGGACAACCGCAACGCTTTCACCACTCACTCGGCAGCCATAACATATACATACATACATACATACATACATACATACATACATATATACATACATACATACATACATACATACATACACACATGTATGTCAGCAAATAACTACGCTTCCGCTACTGTGTTAAAACGATGGACATTTGTCCTTCTATTATACACTGCGAATGGATCCTAGACTTTTCCTAGTCAACAATGTAGGGAAATATGAGACACATACATCGTTTAGTTTGGTTGAATGAGGTTCTCCCATCTGACTACAATTCATTTTCTGTAATATTGAAGACCACCAACTGCGTCATGTATGTATGTATGCATGTGTGTATAATATTTACTGTGTATGTGTGTATGCCAGGCAACAAAATAGAGATGATGAATCGGAGTGTTGGGCCAACCGCATTTTGTATGCATGTATGTAGCCTACGTCTGCGTGTGTGGGTATGTTTGTATGTATGTTTGAATGTTTGTATGTATTTATGGATATATAAATGTGTGGCATGTGCGTATACATGTTTGTATGCATGTATGCATCTGTGTATGTATATTTGTATGCATGCATGAGTGTTTGTATTTATTTTTTTATTTGCGTGTGTGTGTATGTATTTATTACTGTATGCATGTATGTACGTATGCATGTGCTAAATACCATATCTGAATAACCATGTATAGCTATCCTAGATACCATAACCAAAATAAGTCCTGCACACTCGGCAGCTTCCTTTCGCCCAGTTGGCGATTAGTAGCTGGTTATATTAATGCGTGAACTGACACCGACATGTTCAACTAAGTCATTGAAAAAGCAGGTGCTTGCTAAGCCGTAGGATTTGGCCATCCTATGATGGAGATGACATAAAACTCTACAGATTTCCGATGTCAAGGAACTGTCACGTGCTGTGGTAATGGTTGTCTTGGTGATGTGTTGAGGTTGATGTCGAGATCGGATTCGATGTTATGGCGATTCTTAAGAAATTAACATATGTCTAGCAAGCCATAGGTTACACCTTATATCACAAATGTTTAAAGGAAAGGTGAGGTAAGAATTTGGCCTATTATTTCTTACTAGTGTTGCATCCGGGCACAGAATGCATTTCGCGGCCTTTATATTAGTTTTCCTATTGGTTAGAGCGATCGCCATGTAACACGGGTAGCACAGGTTTGAGCCTTTCCTTAGACACTGACTACGTAGATATTTAAGTAAATCCTTAATTCACAACTACAGTACTCAGGCTGCCAAATACTTAATTGATCATTTGATAGTGGCGCTTAATAAATGGATGATAATTTTATTTATTTGAAAAGTGAGGTACAGTTGGGTACATTTGGTAAGTAAGGTAAGTTCAGTTAAGCTGAGTTACGTTAAGGTAAGGTAAAGTAATGTAAACAGGCAAGGTAAGGCTAGATAAGGTAAACAGAGGTACTAACATTTTGATATCACACCCAAACTTCTATAGGTCCGTATTTCCCAACCTTGGCGTCGCGGTACCCAAGAGTGCCGTAAACTTTCTGTCTCTAGGGGTGCCGCGGCTGGATGGCAAAATGGCAGAATCTAACAGCTTTTCTGTCACAAAATGTGAAAAACTACTGAATATCACTACTCATATAGGTCTGTGACTATTTCTGAAAACTTTTTAGTAGTGATATTCGGTAGTGTATAAATAGTCGCAACACTGCGGTTGATTGCTAAAGCAAACCTCCCAACCGCCTTCAATATCACTCTCTCAATCGTCTACACTGTGTCCGGAAATAAAGGGAACCCTTTTGTAAATAATGAAAATAATTAGTAAATGTGCTTCGATTTTCAAAATTCCAAAACTGTTTTAATCCTGACATAATTATCAACAAATTTGTAATTTATGAACGGCGTCCGCAAAAAAATTACGTCATAGTGACGTCGCTAAATTAGAAATTTAAACAAACTGTTAGATAATGGCTTTCAGCCAAGAAGACAAAATTACGATAAGATTTTTACGGAAAAACAAACATTTCGGACACTTTGAACAAACCTTGTAGTATAATATCATTCAAGTATAAAAATAAAATTCAAGCACAATGTATTATTGATAAATAACATTTTAAAAATATTTGACATTTTTAAGGAAAATGTTAGATGCCGTCCTTAACATTTGAATTCTGATGCAAATGACGTCATTGTGACGTCATTGATGGATACCCAAACTTTATATTTTCACCATTTTTAGGCAACTGTGTCAGGATTAAAACAGTTTTGAAATTTTGAAAATCGAAGCACATTTACTAATTATTTTCATTATTTACAAAAGGGTTCCCGTTATTTCCGGACACAGTGTAGTACCAGGATGCCATCGATATGGCCGATGGGAGACGCTATGGGGTGGGTTATTCTCGGTCTGACTGTCTGTCGTGTGCCCGGCCTTCGGGTTGGTCGGAGGACTTACTGTATCGATGCCTGGCTTATTCAACGGAAGACAGAAACAACTCGAGGCGTCGTAAAACAATTCTTATTAACGAGTTTAACTCCAGAGAAATCGCTCAATACACTGATCGTCAATCCTGACGTCTTAAGATCAGGAACGTTAAATCAGACAATCAAAGTACGACATTAAGATTTACTTAAACATAGACTATACCTTGAACTAACTCGTCGAGCTCGGCAGATATTCTTCTGTCTTCAACCGTACAAATTCTTGAGTGTTCTTCAGTCTTATCTACTGACCAACTAAAGACGACTGATTCAAAACGACTACTCCAAACGACTACTCAAAACGACTACTCAAAACGACTACTCAAAACGACTACTCAAAAAGACTACTCAAAATGACGAACTCAAAACGACTGCATGAACTAACGGAATCTCAACTGCACCTAAGAAAGACTGACTGACGAATCTTAAAATCGACCCTTATAGACCTTTCAATACCACAGAACATCGCCATGCACATGAAGCATCGCGATGCACATTATAGAACATCGCGATGCCCACGCAGCATCGCGATGCACTTGAAGCATCGCGATGCCCACGCAGGGCATTTTGCACGCAACGGTAAGCGTGCGTTCAACAACCAAAATGCATCAAGTGCAAACCTAAAATTCGGCTTTTAGCCATAGTAGTAAAAGACATATATAGGCATGACATTGTGACTATTTTAGAAAACATTTTTAAATAGTGTGAATCGGTAGTGTATAAATAGTCGCAAAACTGCGGTTGAATACAAGGGGTGTTGCTCGTCATTAAAATAAAGAACTAAGACAATAAATTAGATTAAGGCCAGATGTCAATGACTGAATGAGTTTCGGCAAAGGTTCCCTGCTCTGAAAATGGTTGGGAACCATTGATCTAGGTACTACCACGGTAGGATGTTAGAGATTTAATTCGACGGGATTTTGAGCAGGGCCACTGTAATCAGACAATCGGAGCAATAGTTTCTTGATTAAATGATCTCATATGCGAATTCTTTCTTTCACTTATTGCAGTAGAATGCGTGACTCGGATATCATGGCTGATTACTGACTCAGATGACTCTAATAGAATAGAATAGAATTACCTCTATTTGAACCAATTGCAAACCGCATTTTGGTGCACAGCAACTTAAACGTGTTTATACAGATTTTATTTACTTCTAATAATATGTTAATATCAGCTGCTAATTATTTGTCTCAAATATCCCCAATATAAGCCATGAAGATACATCCATTTGAATTTCCTTACATATATGACTATTGCAATGTTATATAAATAACAGTTGTAGGGGTCGCTTTTTCCACTCGCATATTTAACAACGTTGATTGTAGGCCTACCACGAGCTCACGTTAACATGGAGACTATATCTGTTGGCTAAATGACGCTTTAGATTATAAAGCAATATTGGGGCTTATACCGCCGCACTTCTTCTATGGACAGCAGTTCGAGGATTGCACTTGCTATGGAAAAATGGAGCATTAAGTGATCGCCTAATCGAACTGTGTCTCGAGTCGATGGCACAGTTCCCTTCGAGATGTTGCTTTGTAATGTAATAGATCAGAGGAAGCCTGATGGGCTCACATCGATGTGCGGAAGCGGGGCATCTGTAGGTCTCCACGGGCAGCAGAGCGTAGTAATCGTCGACTAAGCTGACTTATTACTGCAGCACAGAGATCTTTGATGTAGACAACGCAGTGCTTACCATCGCGGGCAGTCCAACTAAGAGGATCTTGAATCAAATCCGAGACCAGTCACACCAGTGCAGCGCTTCTAACATATATATATATATATTGATTGATATATATATATATATATATATATATATATATATATATATATATATATATATATATATATATATATAACGCTTTCTACGCTCTGCTGCGCGCCTCGTTGGGCACATCCCTAAGTTTGGTCACGTATCTGACTACATGCGTGACGTCCTCCACTGGCTTCCTTTTTCGCAACGCATTGTATACCGGGTTGCTTCTATTGTCTGGCAGTGTCAGCTTGGACGCGCTCCTTTATATCTACGTGAGCTCTGCTTTCCAGCCTCCGCACTTCTTGGTCGCCGTTTACTCCGTTCCACTGCCCGCGGTGACTTACATGTTCCTTTCGCTCGCACTGCAACCATGCAACAGCGAGCATTCTCCGTTGTCGGTCCCACTATCTGGAATGGCCTTCCTGTAGAACTGCGGTCTCTTCCTAGAGACTCGTCCTCCTCTTTCTTCTCTACTCTTCAGACTGTTCTCTTTCGTCGAGGTTGTGCTGGGAGCGCCTCTGAATAGTTGCCTTGAAGAGCGCGCTATATAAATGTCTAGTTGATTGATTGATTGATTGATTGATATAATATAGCGCAGGCAAATGCGAGAATTGTTGGCAGAGCATTAGAAATAAATTGAATTTGGGTGCAGGATAATGCTATCTGCTACAGAACAGAGGCCAAATACGGCAACAGAAGTCTAACTGTATTAAATGAAAAGCTGCATGTGTGTCCATCTGTCCATCGTCGTTGTTTGCAGTCTGTCTGGTTCTTTCGATGCCTCTCTGTCTTACTATCTCTGTGCACCTCTCGCTTTCTTGTTCTCTGACATTTAAAAGATCTTGAGAGAGGTCTGGCAATCCACCATCATATGCTGAGGCTAAGAAAAATGAAATCGCCAATACTTCATACCCACAGCTGCTGTTCAGGTTAGCCTAGAGGACTGCTCTTCTTCTTATCCTAAGAATTCAAAGGCGCACAAAACATTACGGCAGAGTGACAGATTGACAGGCAAAGCCAGTAAGAAAAATTTAATATTAAACCGGTAAAGAGACATCTTGATTTGGTATCGATAATTCTTGGTGGGTTATATCTGAAGGCTTTGTTTTTTGCTTAGTCCAGGTTGTAATAACAAATAAAAGCATTTCCCAATGGCATTAAAGAAAGCTGATTTTAGGGAACTGAATCGCACGGACTGGTGTCATCTGCTCTCTCTTTCGTCGACGCTCAAATTAAAACGAGGCATCAATTTTGCTGCATGCGAATTTAATAATACTGATTGTCATCTCAAGGGAAGGTAGCCAAGTATCATGAAGGCTAGTCAACCACTTGTTAATTCGACTTTGCGTCAACTGAGACCCTTGACGAATCAAAATCAGACAACTCTACACTTTGTTTTTTTCAAATTGTCGGACAATTCTTTCAACTATTTCGCTGTTTTTGACAAACAAATAATAAAAAAAATATATTTTGACATTTATTTATGGTTTTGTAGGACCACAGAATAAATTCTATTCAATACTTGTTTATTAACTCTGACCAGACTTTCTGGAAGACCAAAGAATTTTGTTTCGCCTTTGCTGAGCTCGCTTTCTAGGATCGTGTGAGGAGCCTAGGCTTTGTGTTGTGACGGTGGTGTCCGGTTACCACCACTTTAAAAGTAGTAACGACAGTCACCACCACTGTTTGGCCATGCGCAGGGTGGGAATTGTTGGGGAGCTGGGAGGGTTCAACCCCCGTAGTCTTTCTTAGAACCCACAGTTAAATCTTCATTGCACACCCCAGGGGGTTGTTTCCAACCCCATCAGCTGCGCTACTGTGATTTAGCATTATTTGACTCTTGAGTCTCTGAAACAGAGAAGACATTTCAATTGTGCATTATGTGTGCATTTTTGAAATTACTCAACAAAGGAATTGATTTTGATTTCAGTCTGATTTGCAAAGCTGCTTCAGCTGCTTTCAAATTTCGTTGACACCAGTTTGCAAAATACTGGTAACATGTTCGACCCCCCCCCCGTTTTTTGCACAATTCCCACACTGGACATGTGCTGAAGTATTTTTGCGACACAATAGCATTATTTTGGTTTTTTAAGCCAGTTCAAGTAACGATGATCAGTCACCACCAGTTACGCTCCTGGTGAGGAGCAGCCAAAGATTCGCCATTTCAAAACTGTGTTCTTCCTCCGGACTTAATACTCTGGACTAAGAAAGACAGTAAAACTTAATAACAAAGCAGTTCTGCCCGGTGTAGAATTATGCCACATTGATTTTCTTGTCGCCTTTTTGTGTAACCCTTTGTGCTTGGCCAGAAGGACGAAGAAGTATCTTGTCATCATCGCTTGAACGTGCTGGTTTAAATTAAGCCAATACCGAGCTTGTCATTGCGTGACAGCGGTCAGCTGGCAGTGGGTCAGTTGTACAATGTGTCGTGACTGAATGGAGAGCAGATGAAAGAGAAAGATAACGAGAGAGACAATGGAAACACATATAGAGGTAGAAACACACAGTCTGACACAGGCAGACACATATAGAGGGAGAGGCACGCTGAACGAACTGTTGCCTGCAGGTGCTGTTGCCACTCAATTGGAGCATCAAAGAGGGATGGGCTGTATCTCTTCCCCAACCAAGAAAAACATTCGAACCAGTGAATCGTGTCGACCTCATAACTTGTAAAGTACGCCTTCGAGACATGCTCCGATTTCAATGACAATGATCGTGACTTTCCGCAGTTTTTAGCATCCATAGATCCTGAATGAAAGACGGAAAGAAAGGAAACAAAGAAGAAGAACAAAATAAACGATATACATGTACGCATGTATGTATGCATGAATGCATGTATGGATGTATATATAGACCTATATAATTATATGAATATGTGAATGTTTGTACATTATATATTATGTATGTGTGTACATGTATGCATGCATGCATGCATGTATAATGTATGTATATATGTGTGTGCATGTGTGTATGCATGTATGAATTTATATAAGTATGTGCGCAGGTGGGTAGAAGTATACACACATACACGTATGCATGAATAATGTGCATTTTGTGTGCATGTGTGTATGTACGCCTTTGTATTTATGTATAGGCCCTGTGTTTTTCTGTGGATATATTTTTTCTACATATATTTATATGTGTATTTTGTGTATGCCGTACATGTATGCGGGCATATATATATATATATATATATATATATATATATATATATTCCACATTTGCCAAGAACCTGTCGAAGGCATAGTCGCGTGGGTTGTGTGAATTCGGAATTACTTTCTATTTTATTAATATGCAACAATATCTAAGCAAATCACGTGTCACGTTTCTTCACTCCAGTCTTCATTTGTGACCAGCGTGTACGAGACCTTGAAACTGACAAGTCCTGCAGACGCATGCAATTGGCCCTATACTCCTCTGATCTACGGAATTTAATTGCCACATTAATCAAGCAAGACCACGGCCAGAAAACACTACATATAGGTTCCAGTTATATGTGCTGTATACGTAAGTCCTGGAATAAGCTTATGTGTGTGTGTGTGCGTGTGTGTGTGTGTGCGTGCGTGTGTGTGTGTGTGTGTGTGTGTGTGTGGGTGGGTGGGTGGGTGGGTGGGTGGGTGGGAGTAAGTAGGGCCTATAGGTGTAGGTGTGTACACATTATTATCGAACGAAGTCATCTGATCATCTTTGTCTAGTCATACCTAAATCAAGGACTGCTCTTGGTGAACGAGCTATTTTCGGTTGCTGGACCTAGTTTTTGGAACTCTCTCTCCTGTGTCGGTGCGCTCAGGTCACTTGCTTGTGTCATTCGCTCTCAACTTAAACTGGCCTCTTTCAAATTGCTAATACACAATAGGCTGCTTCTCTGTCTTATGGACTGATCTTCTGGATATTGACCTCATTACGGCTTGGTTTTGGTGTGTCATCGGTTGATGCCTTGTGCACAATAAAAATTACTAATTACAATTAAAATTACAATTATTGTGACATGTTAGACGTAGGCTCAGGTTTGTCGAGTAAGAATTTGTCCAGCATGTACGATTTTGTTTTTTAAGTGATCGGAACAACGAAACAGATTTTCAATCTTCTATTGCTAATTGTCCAGTCAGTAGATAAAGAACGCTTCTCTCTTCTCTGTCCACGAAACAACTGCCTCTGTAAATACAGTTCTCATACTAGAAATATCTCCACATGCATCAGCATCCTAGGTTGGCGCTCCATTAGAAACGCCCTCATAACAAGTATTCTATTCACATGTTACATACACTCTAACATAACTAATCACGACTGGCTGCATGGTAGCATACATACATTCATACATGTGCATACATATATATAAATGCAAATGTACAGATTTTTATATAACGACGGTGTGGCCTCGACCCTACTCATTTTTCAATGAAGTGATCGGTGGGACCCTTCACCACTGCTGCCCGTTTGAATGGGCGCCACACCATTTAAGAGGACCATGTTAGCCCGAGATTAAATCACACAGAGGCGCATGTAATGAAGCTTACGCTATAACCAATGTTACTAGCTGACCATGAAGGAGTTTTACACGGACATTTCGCAATATCTACATTACTCTTGAGAAGAAAGGAGGTCGTGATGACTAGCATGAGATGAAGGTAAGCATAAGTTTTCCAAGTATTTATTTCCACGCCGACCTGTTTCTTCACCCCTGGATATATGATCAACCAGTGTTTCTGACATCTTTTCTCCTCGAAGAACACTGTCCCAGTGTCCCAGAATCATAATTACAGCAGATCACATTCTTCCTGCGGCCCAACGATTACCAACACCACAGAATAACAGACACATCATTAGCTAAAGTAGGCTAAAATGTTATTTACCCGATGCTGTGTTATATAAAGTGGATGCGAACTCCCGCAATGCGAACAATATAATACACCTGAGCCGTGGCGGCGCAAACTTGAATTTCGACCTACTAATATGTATCCCAAGTAACTAATAAATATATCCTATGTAAATCATTAGGGGTCCACCGGTAAGACATTTTTCCGCCGGAAACCGAATCCGAGTATTTGGATGTATTTTTGCCGGAACCGGTAACGAACCGGTAACGAACCGCGTACCATTTGTTCCATATGTGAAGCTTCACATTTTCATGTAATAAGAAATTATCGACATAAATGTGTGTACTTGTAATAATAGTGACTAATACAATTTGAATTGTAGTCATTTCTGTTCAGTTGTGAACTTTTCTGTGTAATTGTTTTAAGGTTCAACATTTATAATTTTATAAACGTAAGTTTATTGAATAAGTTTTTACAGAAAAAAAATTTTTTTTAAAGAAATTTTTTGCAACTATTTGCGTCTACAATATTTGCCGAGCCGAATACTTCCGGAAACGGGATTTCCGGCCGAACCGAGTATCCGAGCCGGTTTCCGGTGGACCCCTATAAATCATAATAGCCTACGTAATACAAACGGTATCTTCGTACTGTATCTCTGAAGAACCCCTCTGACTTGACTAAGCGCTAGTGATTAAGTTGTTGCCCTGCGAGTAGGTTTCAAGCTGCGCCGTGGAATTCAGTCTACGATTAAAAGTACCTCAATCTAATGTATTTCGATCACTTCTGTAGCGCCGTAATCATTATGCAGCCATCTTCAGTCGATGGTCCCTTAGGGTGAAAGTGTTGTCAGATTTACGTGGCGAAATAGAAGAAGAAGAAGAAGAAGAAGAAGAAGAAGAAGAAGAAGAAGAAGAAGAAGAAGAAGAAGAGGAAGAGGAAGAGGAAGAGGAAGAGGAAGAGGAAGAGGAAGAGGAAGAGGAAGAGGAAGAGGAAGAGGAAGAGGAAGAGGAAGAGGAAGAGGGAGAGGGAGAGGGAGAGGGAGAGGGAGAGGGAGAGGGAGAGGAAGAGGAAGAGGAAGAGGAAGAGGATGAGGAAGAGGAAGAGGAAGACGGAGACGGAGACGGAGACGGAGACGGAGAGAAGGGGAGAGGGAGAGGGAGAGGGAAAGGGAGAGGGAGAACGAGAGGAGAGGGCAGAGGCGTAAGTTTGGTCTGAAAAGTGGGGGGTACCAATTTCTTACATACACGAAGAAAGGCTGAGACTGCAATCTCGGGAAGGCACAATAATAAAATATTGAATGGAATTGCTCAAAAAGTGGGGGGTACGGTACCCCCCAGTCCAAAAAGTGGAGGGTACGGGTACCCCTCGTACCCCCCACAAATTACGCCTATGGGAGAGGGAGACGGAGCCAGAGGCGCGTTTACAGAAAACGGGACCCTAGGCGCAAACATTTTTGGGGGCCCTTATGAACTTCTAGACAAAGTCTGACACCCTGGTGGTGCTTAGCCTATCACGTGCTGCTGTGCAAAAACCGGCGAAGTTGAACTTGAAGCCGTTTTTGTAAAAACATACGCGATTTTCTATAGCGACCGTATGGCCTCGACCCTGCTCATTTTTCAATGAATTGATCGGGTGAGATCCTTCACCACCGCTGCCCGTTTGAATGGGTGCCACGCCATTTAACCCTGGAATGCCCAAGGGGGGTCCGAACGGATCAAGACCCGCTTTTCCACGGATAACTTTGGAACGGCTATGAAATTGTAAAAATGGTTTCAGGACATCCTAAAGCCATCAATTTGGTTTTGCATGGTATATTTTGCTGATTATTCTCCCACCCTGTACCCCACAACCATAGTATATACCAAGGACACCGCAAGATATGCGGCTGATGTTCATACTGGCACATGGTTTACCAGCCAAGAAATAAATTGGTCAACAAATGTTATAAGGCATCGTTGGAGGGCGAATTCAACGCTGAGTGTAATACAGTTTGATCTACTATAGTCTCTGCTGCCTATTCGAGGTTATACAAGCCAAAGCTCTATCCGTACAATTTAATGCCTATGAAAAATCCCGAAATTGTAAAGCAATACAGACGAGTATTCAAGTTCAAATAAAGTTTCACCAGGTAGCGCTACTGTGAAATACCATACATCAGTCGATTGCAAAATTCAATTTGGATTATAATAAGCCAAATTCCGTTACAATACTCAAATCCCTTCTCAAGATAGTACAATGAAAACACATGGGTCCGGTCGGACCCCTCTCTTGGGCATTCGTGTACCAAAAAATACTTTGGGCACTTGAAGGTTAAGGTTCCCGTGTACGGACCGTATTAGCCCGAGATTGAAATGTCTGAAGGCAGCCACCTTTAGGAAGCGAACCGCGATCCGCATGCTCTCTAGCACAGAGGCGCATGAGACGCAGCCATACCGATGTAGCTAACTGTGAGTGTTATTGACACGGTCACTGTAATAATAATTTTACGGTTAGTTATAGAAGCTATTCTTAAGGAATGTGAAGTTATTTGATTTATTGATTTTAGTAATTACAATAATATACTTTTATGTGAACGCTAAAATGTAACAAATAGAAAATAGGTTATATTTAAAATAATTCACAATTCACAAATGTTACTTTTTATACCTGAAAATATTTTCCTTCGTTTGGGGGCCCCTGAGATTTGGGGGCCAAAGGCGCGCGCCTAGTGCGCCTACAGGTAAACGCGCCTCTGGACGGAGCGGGAGAGGGAGAGGAAGAGGAAGAGTGAGACGGAGACGGAGACGAAGAGGGAGAGGAGAGGGAGAGGGAGAGGGAGAGCGAGAGCGAGAGCGAGAGCGAGAGCGAGAGCGAGAGGGAGAGGGAGAGGGAGAGGAATAATGAGAGGGAGAGGTAGAGGGATAGGGAGAGCGAGAGCGAGAGCGAGAGCGAGAGCGAGAGCGAGAGGGAGAGGGAGCGGGAGAGGGAGAGGGAGAGCGAGAGCGAGAGGGAGAGGGAGAGGGAGAGGGAGAGGGAGAGGGACAGGGAGAGGAATAATGAGAGGGAGAGGTAGAGGGATAGGGAGAGGGAGAGCGAGAGGGAGAGGGAGAGGGAGCGGAAGAGGGAGAGGAAGAGGAAGAAGAACAACAACAAGAAGAACAACAACAAGAGGAATAAAGAGAATAACAGCAAGAACAAGAGGAAGGGACGAGGAGGACGAGGAAGAAGAAGAGCAGCCCCTTAATCTAACCCTGTGGCAGCCATGTGTATGAGGTGTTAGTAACTTCATTTTCTTAGCCTCCGCACATGAGGTCGGGTGGTCAGTCCTCTCCCTAACCGTCTCATCTTCCCACCGACAGTGTACGGCAGGCATGGGCAACTTCTTTTAACAGAGGGCCGACCTAAGATTTTAAGGACGGCTCAGGGGCCGCATGCCAATCGCGGGCTAATTCTTGCAGATTCATTTGCCCAAGAAAATAAGACAATATTAGGCCTAATTTTATTCAAACTAACTATTGCGATATAACCGTTACTGTTAAATTTATGTTAAACTAAATGAAGATAATTTTTATGATGAAAATATAATTAGCCTAATTACCTACAGTCCTACGCTACAATAAAATACTGAATATGTTAAAAGTTTCTTCAGTTAAAAAAAAGATATAAAACTGTTAGTGTACAATGTATCCATATGCTTGGTGTGCTATATTTAATGATTAATGTGAAATCTGACACTTCTTGTCACGACACAATTTATCCAGCACGGCTGATTTAATGTTCGAAGTGGCAATTCAAATTTCATTAGAAAGATTGTCATTTGTTAGTCTGCATCTGCTTCTGTATTTTTTTATTTCATCTTTGAGAAGAACTGTTCACAAATATAGGTGCTTGGAAACAGTGCAACCATTTTCAGGGCATGGCATCTAAGTGAAGATGGCTTTCAAAGTTTCGAACCTACCCACTCTGTGGTATTGTTTCAGTCGGAAAGTAATTACATTGATAAATGAGTAGTGAACTAGTTGACTAGTTGAGGCCGGATTCTTAATAAATAAGAAACAGATGTTTTAATGTCGGCCTACGTACAGAAATTCAAACATTCATGTAGGGCCGGATGAAAGTGCCAGATACAATGCTAATATTAAAGACATGTCAAGGGCCGGTTGAAAAGTCCCCGGGGGCCAGATCTGGCCCGCGGGCCGTATGTTGCCCGCAGCCTACCCCTGGTGTACGGTCAGTGTGCTCATTATAGCTGTGTTTGCTAAAGGGTGCAGATGGAGCAGAAATCTCGAACAAATATCTGCCTTGGTTGGAATATGAACCCCGACCTCCCGATTGTCAGTCTAGCACGCAAACCACTACACTATCGAGCACCCCCGTGGCGAACTAGAGTTGACGAAACTCGTTTAGACGAGGGAGAAGCCCATCAAATTGACGCAGCCCCATTACAGAAACCCGTGTAATATTCACTGTGCAACCGTCGACGTGTTATTTAATACTCGGCCCTTATTTGGCTGCATTTAAACACACCAAAACAAGCAGAAGTAGGAGTTTGCTCTGAAACTCATGCGGTTATTATATTTTATTGCGCATAGCTATTAGTGAAAGGAACGGACGAAAACATCAATCATGGTCTGACGGGAAGCTTCCTTGAAAATTGCTTCCAATATTTCAATCGGCTACTGCGGAGACTGGGTTGACGATGACCTGTCGAAGACACGTGCGGCGACTGCGCATGCGCGGGGAGTTAGCACTTCCGGTTGTTTCTAAAGAACGGTCTATTCCCGAGGCAGATGATTCTAATGGATGCAAATGAATGGTCTAACAGGACTCCAGCTGTCTGCTATCTGCCTCGATTACCGTCTGTGTGTATCGCTGTTTTGATTGTTCTGCCATTGCCAATTACAAACTACATTTTTGTCTAATCAACGGCTCCACCTTTCTGCCATTCTTTGTCATTTTTGCGTTTTTTCTCGTTTATCACTTCTATCGATTTCTACATGTACGTAGTATTTGCACGATATTTCTGCATGATCCACTTCTACTTGCTCTGCAGACAGCATGCGTGTATATTCAGCAAATTCCATTACTGCATAGGCCTATTTTCCATTCTCCATTCCTTACACGTTTATCCGTTCATCACATCCTCCCTGATATAAGTACCTAGTTCAGTAGATACTTATACTTTTCCCTGCTGTTGAAAACCTTTTTGGGACTATCAGCTTTAAGGCCGAATTGCCTAAAATTTGATTGCTTTTTGCTGTGTATTTTAAAATCTGAACGTCACTGCCACTGTATGCAAAGGAACATTAATTTTTCAATAAATATTAGCATAGTTGATGCATCGGAAATTGAGGAATTCCGTCGTTTCAATAGCTTAAAAGCTTAATAAATCGTTTCCATATTTCAGCTCCCCTTCCCAAACCAATCCAATTCCGTCATTTCAACAGCTTAAAGGCTAACCAAATCGTTTCCATATTTCAGCCACCCCCTTCCCAAACAAATCCCCTCAGTGCTTCGGAAAACTAACGTAGCTGTAGCGTGTAGGCCAACTCACCTTTAAGTTTACCACTACAGTGCTGATGAAATGGGTTCGCTTTATTTACATGTAAATTTGTTTCATATTGAAGACATAAATAAATTTCTTTCATTATGAATTTCTGATAGTATGTCAGTTCCTTGTCTCTTTTCTCTTTTTAAAGAAGTTTGTCTATATTGAAACGAAATATTTAAATATTTAAAGAAATTATCCTCTCGAATTTTGGGGGACAATGCCCCTCTCCTTGATTATCGGTTATACATGCCTATGGTTCCTACATCTATCACTTCTCAGAATACCCATTAATAGCTAAATTTCTACCTCTTCAAGGCGTATCAACGGCACTGGCGTAAACTTGTCCAAAATATTGGGGGTATGGGGTCTGGACCAGAGGTGCAAAAAGAAGTTTTTTCAAGATGAAAAGTTGTTTTTTTATTGCTGTTTTTCTGTTTTGTTTTTGTTTTTATGGTTTTGTTGTTTTGGTTGTTTATAAGATTTTCGGATTTCGGAACATAAAAGTCATGTTAAATGGCATAAACAAGAGCTCAAACTCAGTTTAATTCAGTTGCGATTTCCGAAAATTAAAATCATTGAATCAATGTTATTAAAATAACTTCTACAAAAATAAGAAATTTATTTAAAAAAACAAAAAATCTTTTGTTGTTTTCTTTTTTTTGTTTTAAACCAAAATCCCCCAAAAAACTTGTTTTACCTCTGGTCTGGACAGTCAGCAGAGGCTTCCAGTGTTACATTAACGCCCATGAAATGGGGCGTTTTGTTTATATGTAAATTTGTTTCATATTTAAGATATTGAAGATAAAAATAAATCTTTGTTTTCATTATGAATTTCTGATAGTATTTCAGTTCTGTGTCTCTGTTTTTCTGTTTCTGAAGAAATTTGTCTGTATTGAAACATAATATTTTAATATTTGAAGAAATTCTCCTATCGATTTGGGGGGGGCATTGCCCCGGCTCCTCAATTATTGGGGAAGGCACGTGGCCCGGCTGCCCCCCAAGAGTCTACGCCTCTGATCAACGGTATCTCTCCAGTCAACCCTTATGCGATTTCTCTCAACCAGCCAATGTTACAGCTCCTGGCAATGGGACTTGTTCTTAAAACTGGACAGTCTTTATGAACTGACGCCCGTAAATAAAATTATACATCAGCACTTAGTTTTTAAATAATTATGGCTTTAGAAATGTTCGCTGTAGAGATTACAATACCTCCATACGTGGTTGGAAATGCCATTTCCATTTAAAGTCCCTACTTTTCCGGAAATGTTGCTATAAATAATCTCTTGTGAACATATCTACTCAATAGTTGCCATGACGACAATTGTCTTGCATTGGTGTTCATGAATAAACATGATGCCATTATCCAAGCATTTAGGAAGTTCAATGAAACGTCACCAATATCGAATAATGGCCACGTATTAAATAACACGGCGACGTTTGCACAATGAAATGCGTACGTTTCGGTAATGCGCTGAATTTCGACATAATAATAATAGTAGTAGTAGTAGTAGTAGTAGTAGTAGTAGTAGTAGTAGTAGTAGTAGTAGTAGTAGTAGTAGTAGTAGTAGTAGTAGTAGTAGTAATAATAATAATAATAATAATAATAATAATAATAATAATAATAATAATAATAATAATAATAATAATAATAATCTTTTTCTTTAATTAAGCGCCTGCAAACGCACTGCGCTGTACAGTCAGCATATACATAGTAGAAACTGCAGCCATGCAAGGCGCCTGACATACATGTATACAGTAGAAGCACATGATAACAGTTTTACAGTGGTCGAATATAACTGTTTAGGCGGAAGCCACCATACGGCGCCAATCAAGGCCTACTATTCATTTGACCACCGCCGCCACCTAGCGAGTGGAAGGCTGAATTAACCTTACGGATGTCTACGGGGTTCGATCTTGGTACCTACTGCTCTTCACGAGAGTTTGCTACCCATTACTCTACGGGCTTCTCCGTCGTCCAAACGATTTTTCAAGACTTCTAATCAACTTACATAATAACCGTTGTACGTCTGTCTGTCTTAGTAGGGTCAAACTATGAACAAATGTGGTGAACCCCAAAAAAATTGCAAGAAAACGTTTTATGCTGATTTTCGGGTGCATTTGGTCTGGAAATGAACATACTAAAAGTTTACCAAAATCGGACCACGAGAAAAGGTCAAATTTTGGCGCCAAAAAAGATGGCCGCCAATGAGGAATGAATGACTCAAATGTACACAACTTGCTTAAATTGACAGAAGCAAATCATGTAACAATTTGCTAACAGGTAATTCTAGACTAATTTGACCCTGCTGAAAACGAAAATCGCGGTTAGCAAGCTGGATTTTTAACGGTTGCATGGAAAAACAAGATGGCGGACAAAATGGTGGTAAATAAGTTCGAATGGCTGTAAGTAAGGTCATGTATATGATGGAAACATGATTTTAGAGTCGAACTTAACATTTTCGGGGTCAAGGAATGCAATGGAACTAAATTCACATATGTAGCACTTCCAAAAACAAAATGGCGGACAAAATGGCGGACAAAATGGCGGCCAAGTATCTTCGAATGGCTGTAAGTAAAGTCATGTATGTGATGGAAACATGATTTTAGAGTCTAAATTAACATTTTCGGGGTCAAGGAATGCAATGGAACTAAAGACACATATGTAGCACTGCCAAAAAACAAAATGGCGGACAAAATGAAGGCCAAATATCTTCGAATGGCTATACATAAATCATGTATATAAAGTGGTGTATATGATGGGAACATGATTTCAGAGTCTAAATTAACATTTTCGGGGTCAAGGAATGGGATGGAACTAAAGACACATATGTAGCACTGCCAAAGAACAAAATGGCGGACAAGATGGCGGCCAAAATCTTCAAATGGCTTTGAGTAAAGTCGTGTATATGATGGAAGCATGATTTTAGACTTTAAATTAACATTTTCGGGGTCAAGGAATGCGATGGAACTATAGACACATTTGTAGCACTGCAAAAAAAGCAAAATGACACAAAATGGAGGCCAGTCTGGAGTAGTGTTTTGTTGTTCAAAGAATACCAAGGAAGTATTGTATTGTATTGTGTCTAGAAATTTTTAAGGCGTTTCTCGCAGAATAGATAACTATCCAGAGGCACTCTTAGCAGAGAAGCCTTGGGGAAACAGAAATGCCTTTAGAGATCGCGAGACCGATGAGGAAAACCAGTCATTAGCTTGGCCCTGAGCAGAGAGCGAAGGTCATTTCAGATCGTGGGACCCACTACAGCAAACGCCCAATGCTTGGCCAAGGCAGTTTTAGCCCTGAGAACAAAAAGATCAAGCCTTTTCACAGAGCGCAGTGAGCGAGAAGGAGATGCAGATAGCGGCTTTGACACATAGTTGGAGAGATATTTCTGGAGAGTACCCTGCTGAAATTTAAAGACAAGGAGGAAGATTTTATAACGGATTCGCGCGTTTATAGGGAGCAAGTGCAGGACATCAAGCATGTAAGTAGAGATATGAGCAAAGCGGGAGAGTCGAGGGTTGAGCCTAGCGGAAGCATTTACAACAGATTGAAGGGGAGAGACGCTGCTTAGGGAGACCCATGAAGAGCGAGTGGCAGTAGTCCAAGCATGAGCAGACAAATGCGTGAACCACGGGGGTAAAGACAGAAGGTGAGACCGAGTGTCCGATGGCCCTGAGACGTCTCAGTTGAAAGAAGCAGGAGCGAGTCATGTTGGAGATATGCTCTGTGAATGTCAGGGAGGAGTCAAGTGTGACGCCCAAGTCGAGGACGATGGAAGAGTAGGTGTAAGCAGGGAATTTCTCAGTCAGCAATGGAAAGTTGAGTGTAGCAAGCTGCTGCTTAGTCCTAAACCAGATCAATTGAGTCTTAGCAGTGTTGAGGCAGAGACGGTTAGTTAACATCCAGTAGTGAAGGTCAGAGACAAGATGGTCAATGAAGCGAACAAGGGAGAGTTGATCAGTTGACGGACCATGTACAAAAGCCTGAGCATCATCTGCATAAAGATGGCCATTTGCCCCATGTTTAGTAAACAGAGACGGGATATTCAGCAGTGAAGAGGATGTATAGAATGGGACCGAGCACCAACCCCTGGGAAACACCAACTTCCACCTCTGTCCACTGAGTCCTGGTTTCACCAAGGACAACCAGCTGTGAGCGGTCAGAGAGGTATGATTTAAACCTAAGAAGAGGAACACCAGATAGGCCACAGGACAGCTCCAGTCGCTGAAGGAGGATTTCATGGTCAACCATGTCAAAGTCAGATGAGACATCAAAAAGCGCCAGAAGAGAGGTGAGAGTGATCAATAGCTATATAAAGATCTGACAGATAAGAGAGCAGTTTCGGTGGAATGGTGGCCCCTGAAGTCGGCCGGCAAAAGCCCAGCTTGCTCAAAGTAGGGACGTGGCTGGAGTGAAACTGGTCTTTCAAGGGTCTTTGAGGGGGAAGAAAGATGGGAGATGGGCCGGTAATTTTGACAGGCATTTAGGTCAAGGTTTTGCTTTTTCAAGGTCGGGAAAACAATAGCCCGTTTTTAGGAAGCAGGTATAGGCTGGTAACCCTCAGACTTTACTTACAGCCATTCGAAGATACTTGGCCGCCAGTTTGTCCGCCATTTTGTTTTCTGGAAGTGCTACATATGTGAATTTAGTTCCATTGCATTCCTTGACCCCGAAAATGTTAATTTAGACTCTAAAATCATGTTTCCATCATATACATGACTTTACTTACAGCCATTCGAAGATACTTGGCCGCCATTTTGTCCGCCATTTTGTTTTTTGGAAGTGCTACATATGTGAATTTAATTCCATTGCATTCCTTGACCCCGAAAATGTTTATTTAGACTCTAAAATCATGTTTCCATCATATACATGACCTTACTTACAGCCATTGGAAGATATTTACCACCATTTTGTCCGCCATCTTGTTTTTCCATGCAACCGTTAAAAATCCAGCTTGCTAACCGCGATTTTCGTTTTCAGCAGGGTCAAATTAGTCTAGAAACACCTGTTAGCAAATTGTTACATGATTTGCTTCTGTCAATTTAAGCAAGTTGTGTACATTTGAGTCATTCATTCCTCATTGGAGGCCATCTTTTTTGGCGCCAAAATTTGACCTTTTCCCGTGGTCCGATTTTGGTAAACTTTTAGTATGTTCATTTCCAGACCAAATGCACCCGAAAATCAGCATAAAACGTTTTCTTGCAATTTTTTTGGGGTCAAATCGTATATTGACCCGACTATCTGTCCGTCCCGTAACAAACACTATTGTGACGTCACTATACTGCCGCCTTGGCGACGGTTGTCTTGACGACGGCTATAGGCCTATAATATGACGTTATTGTTATCACTGCAATAATAATTGTTTTTTTATATACCGTGAGTTTTCACGGGTTACAGCTAGTTAACTAAATAATTACCTAATTAACGGACTGTTATTGATTGTTCTCTTTGTTGTATTCGCTTTCTGCTGTTTTCCCGCCTCTTTTGCGTGCATTAAAGGTGTTCACAATCACTCTCTCCTTCCCTTTCCAAGATATATTTCCTTCCATATTGTAATTGTAATTAGTAACTTCTGTCGTTCCAGTATCTAATGCACAAAGCTTCAACCGATGGCGCACAGAACCAAAGCCTCAATCAGATCGTAATCGTAACCTCGAGATTTCTACAGCGCCCAAATATGCTAAGTCGTGGGAACCAGCTTATTCAAAGGCGCTCAATAAAAAACATGGCGGGTAGTGTCCAATTGGGTTTCAGGTCAAGGTTCTATATATATATATATATATATATATATATATATATATATATATATATATATATATATATATATATATATATATATATATATATATATATATATATATATATATATATATATATATATATATATATATATATATTACAGGCAATTTGTAAAACCAGGGATTTTGTAAAAT
>OY744603.1:12869373-12906873 GCA_963556255.1 Allolobophora icterica | reverse complement strand
GATCTTTCCTGCAAAATGTTGCAAGGACTATGCCATCTAGACATTAATTTGTTAGATGAAGTGGAGAACAAAACAATAACTGTGTCTCCCAGTTCAAACGATTTCTTTTTGGCATGTTTATCGTACTGATGGGTAGGCCTATATTGTTTTAATTGAGTTTGTATATCAGGACTTTTCAAAGCTTTGAATTGGCACGCAGCGCCGCACTTACACCACTCACTGATATCATGTCTGATTCCCGGCCAGATAAAAGATAAACTTATCCGCTCTCGGGTTTTATCCTCGGCCAAGTGCTTTCCCAAAACTGATGCATGTGCCAATTTCTTTATCTGCATCCGTCTTTCCTCTGGCACAGCCAACTGTAATACGATCTGCCCTGTTATAATGGCTCTTTTATGTAACAGACCATTACACAAACAAAATTCAGAATTATCTTCCCTCGCCTTATCAAACCATTTCCGCAAAGACTCATCTTCCTGTTGTTGCTTGGCAAACAAAACAGAATCTGATAAATCTACAAGCTGTTGTAGTTGTTGCGATGATGATGTTACTTGCTGTTGTGATGATAATGTATTATTATCTACACCAGTTTTCTCTGTGTCAATAAGACTATCCAAATGTATATCTGTTGTTTCAGATTTCTCCAAATCATCTGCCTCTTCAGTTTGGCTTACTTCTTTACTCATCTCTTGTTCAGCTTTTATCTTTTGTACCCTTGTCATTACATTTGACTGCACCTGTGCGTCCAAAATATGAATTTGTGGCAATTGTTTTAAATCTGCAATGAACTCTGGGTGAAGAAGACAGTTTTCTTTTCCCGTCATGTTTTCAACAACTGCACATATGATTGGCATAAAAGGTCCACTATTTAGCCACTTGCCATTGTCATCGATTTCATTATTCGCCATTCTCAATTCAAGCTTGACCAATTTAGCAGAAATCGGCTGGCCAGCAGCACATTGAATGCTTACTCTTCCCATTTCTCCTACAGGCACACCTTTTATTACCTCCTGACTTAGCACGGGAATTTCTGTCCCAGAATCAACTAGGCAATTTATCCGTCTATTCTCACTTCCATTCTGTCTGATCTCCACTGACACATGTTGTAAAGTCGCTTTTTTAAGAACCACATCAGGCTTAGGGCAATTAAAATTTTCTTCCTTTATTCTTTCATTCTCTGCCCTGCTTGTCTTTCTTTCATTCTCCACCACACACTTCATTACGACCTTCGCTTCAGTCTCGGTCGATTCCAAATTTTCACTTTCTGGTCTGTTAATCACCTGAATAACCGGTGTTTCCATATCTTCTAATGCACACGCCCTAGAAGAAACTTCTTTTGATTGCTTTTTCCAGCAATTCTTCAAAAGATGTGACTTATCACCACAAGCCCAGCACCTTCTCTCACTCTTTTCTGCAGTAAAACCTTTCTTCTCTTCAGGTCTTACATACTTATTCGGAAACACCTTTTCCTCAACAGACATGTCCTTCATGCCTCCATTACCTTGAACCTTGCCCTGCTGTACGTAATTCTCTTGCGGTTTTGGTGGACTGTAAAATGCTTTCGGTTGACCCAAATAACCAATTTTATTATTAACGTGGAGATCGGCCAACTCGGCGATAACATCAGATGTCAAACAATCTGTTCCCTCTTTCATTAGAACAAACTGAAGTGATCCCGGTGCCAAGGATTCTTTCAGCCTGTCGGCCACCATTAGATCGGCCAGCTTTTCAAAGCTCTGTTTGACATCTCTGCTGCGTAAATAATAATTAAAAATGTTCTTTAATCTGGTGTTAAACAGAGTAAAAGTCTCATCAGGCAATTTTTTGGCCTCAAAGAAATTCGATCTGTACTGAAGGGGAGTCAATTTAAATTCTCGGAGAATGTAATCTTTGACCCGATCATAATCATCATGATCCTGGAAAGCCAATCTATTTAACACCGCTCTTGCTTTGTATGTCATTAAGGGTAAGAGCAGTTTTACCCAAAACGCTTTCTCGACTTTAAAGCTTCTGAAAGCATTTTCAACCGTTTCAAAATACAGGGGTATGTCTCCCAAATCAGCAGGCATCCTAGGTAAAACATGCTTCATTGCATCACCTAGCCTTTTCATTTTAACAATAGGCGTTTTCTCCTCCTCCTCCTTCTTTCTTAACCTTTCTTCTTCACGCTCTCTCCATTTCAATCTTTCTGTCTCCATGTTCTCCATATGCATCTGCAATTGTTTTTTCTGAAATGCCATCTCCTCCTTTCTCATCTCCATTTCCTCTCTTCTTAAAGCCATTTCTTTCAAAGCCATTGCTTCTCTTCTCTCCTCCCTCTTCAGCGCCATATCCTCCATTCTCAATCTCTCCTCTCGATCTGCACTCATCCTTCTTTGCCTCTCCCCGTCCAACTCTCTACTCTCTTCTTCCACTTTTGCAAACGCTCCTTCATATTCCTCTCCTTCTTCTGCAATCCACGCCATAGCCAACTCTTCCAAAAGTGCTTCTCTGTCAAGCAACAACAATTCATCCTCAGACTTACCATACCTTACCAACGCTTGTCTGACCCTCTCGGTCGACATTTTCTTCAACTGAGCTTGTCTTTCACTTGAAAGACGCTCCATCTTGACACGTTATTCAAGAACCAAATAATCAGTACACAAAGCAAAATTACACACAAAAGTGATAATTGTCAAGCTATTGTATACACAAATTCAACTTATCTTCAACCACGGTTTTCTTTTCTTCCGTTATCGTTGAAATCACCAACAGATCCGGTTGTCTCCGACTTGTTCACCGTCTGTCGATCCAGAACTTCGCCTGTCGATCCGTTGCACGGCTTGTTCTCCAATTCACGGCACCAGAAATCGTCCGCTTCAGTCACCGCGTGTACTGTTGACCTGGATACCGAACTGCTTGGCTTCGTCTGATTTCCTCCCTCCGAATCAGCTTGGCCTCCTCCGTTGCACCCCAAATCACACAGAAGGCAGCGGATACGACTTAGACCTAAATATGATCAGCCCTTATCGCATCCACTAACCAACTGCTGATTTCCGTCCGAGTTCGACTTGTGGATGGGCCCACTCGACCACTCAGACACAGATAACTATTTTGTTGTAGTTATCTCTCTACGTTGGTCACACACAAACAGTCTCTTCTGTTGCGTAGCCAGGGATATTCGCATCCCACCGCTGCCACCAAAATGTCAACTCTATTAAACCGACCAACTGAGTCAAACACAAATTATGACTGATTTAATACTACCACGTACGATCTTTATATACAGGATACATACACAGGCATGCACATACAGCTCTTTTGATTGGCTAAAGCCGTATGCTCTATACTAATTATACATTGTCCTATCCTAGCAAAGTCTTTATATAGCTATACTGTCATTATACTATACAAGCATATACATAATTACATATAAACCACGCCTACCCACTCTAGAGCCTAACAAAACACCTACCCACAATTAATGCGTATGACAATCATCATCATCATCATCATCATCATCATCATCATCATCATCATCATCATCATCATCATCATCATCATCATCATCATCATCATCCTCACCACCATCATCAATATCATCATCATTATCGTCATCATCATCAATTTCATCGTCATCATTATCATCATCATCATCATCATCATCATCGTAATCATATCATCATCATCATCATCATCATCATCATCATCATCATCATCATCATCATCATCGTCATCATCATCATCATCATCATCATCATTACCATCGTCACCATCATCACCATCATAATCATCATCAGAAGTTTATCTTGTGCTCGTGAAGGTTTTACATTCACTGCATGCGATTATCTCGACTGTTTCATAGCATGTGATGTAAATGTAAATGTAAATCTCCGAAATTTCTCAGCGCCACTTCATGCTTCCATACTTCCCTTGTAACTGTCATGCGGTCCGACATTAATAAAGCGCCGCTTCAAGAAAAACCTCATCAGTGGCGCGGAAGAAACTCATCACTGGTGCACTTTAACTATGTCTTTGCAGAATGACAGCGTCGGTCTTCTCAGGCGGAACAGTCGTAGGATTCTATGCCTGGACTTTACAGTCGGGCAAACACAAGGCCTAGTATACTTCTGTTTCCTCTTGGACCACGGCCAAAACTGGAACGTAAACGACGACGTTAGAGAATGAGACACAGAGAGAAACAGTCAGCTACAAAAGCATAGGGACAGATAGAGCAACCACGACAACGTGACGGAGCAGGTAAATACTGTCGCATGGTGATAAACAAGTGGTCTCTCTTGGCGCTGCATAAATAAGCGTTGGTATGTTGCGTTGGTAGAGCAGCCGACGGATGTTTGGTCTTCGATTGGTCGCAGTGGAACCAGATGGCTTTGACACGTGATGTGTCCACGTGTTCTGCCAATTTCCTGTGGACATATTAATCTTTCTTGACGAGTTCTTAGGGGTCCTAAGGAAATGAAAGGAAGGACCATTCTGAGGACCCGGCATGAATCCATGACCCAGCTATTAAACACGCCACCTGCCTTTCGAATTGACCACGTGACCATAACCACGCTAAGTAATCGTAATCGTAATCGTAAACTACAAATTTCTAAAACGCCACTGTAATGCTATGCGCACTGTATATATATATATATATATATATATATATATATATATATATATATATATATATATATATATATATATATATATATATATATATATATATATATATATATATATATATATATATATAAGATAGCTATGAACTGTAAATGAACTTATGAGATCATGCAGAAGTAGGCTCAGATACTTAGATAAGAAGTGTTAAGTGTATCGCCTTGTGCTTTCGTCTTCCCGTCCATCATATGGATGGTCCAGAGAGACTTCTGTCTTACGAGACTCGCCCTCTCATCAAAGGTGCTTCTCCTGTCATATTATACGGATTATAGCGCTAAATAAATGATGAGAATGACAACCGAGGTTGTCGTCATTAGCTTCAGCAAAGATTCACTTCGAGACATCTACATCCTCCTTCACAACTGCACATTTTTATGTATGTATGCATGTACATGTGTGTGTGTATGTATGTATGTATGTATGTATGTATGTATGTATGTATGTATGTATGTATGTATGTATGTATGTATGTATGCATGTATGTATGTATGTATGTATGTATGTATGTATGTATGTATGTATATATGTATGTATGTATGTATGTATGTATATATGTATGTGCATATGTATGTATGTATGTTTGTATGTATATATATGTATGTATGACATTGTATGTATGTATGTATGTATGTATGTAGTTACATTTATATGTGTAGTGTGCATGTATTTATATGTTTGTATATATATAGCCCCTTTTGCTGTATTTCAATTTAATTGACTTTCTACCTGTCTGCGAATATTGTATCCATGTGTAGGCCTACTATTCCTCTTATTTGTCTGTAATGCTTAATTCCTGTTTCTATGTCTCTCGATTCCTCCCACTTTAATTGTCTCTTTGCCTTTAGTTCGACATCACTCTTCTAATGACTACGTTTCTCTCTCTCTGCCACTTACGTATTGTATTGTATTGTATTGTATTCGGATATTTATAAAGCGCTTCTAGCGGGAGGGCCATTCAGAAGCGCTCCCAGTGCGATAGACCCCGAGAGAAAAAGCAAGTTTTAAGAAAGGTAAAAGAGGAAGAGACGCTACCTGAGAGAATAGAAGAACGAACAAACGGAGGAAGCCCATTCCAAAGAGCAGGGCCAATGGAAGCAAACGACCTAGATTGAGCCAGAGAAGTCCTGACACGGGGAACAAGGAGGTCCAAACGGTCAGATGAACGAAGAGGACGAAGAGAAGCCGCAGAGTGAGGGCGATGAAATAAGTCACATAAATATTTTGGAGCGAAACCAAGCTGAGCCTTAGAGACAAGGATGAGGACCTTAAATTGGATGCGGGCAGAAAGCGGGAGCCAGTGGAGTTCTTCTGCCATAAAGGTGGTGATATGAGAGAATCGAGGAAGACGGGCAATTAATCTAGCAGCAGCATTGAGAACAGACTGAAGAGGAGCAAGACGGACTTTGGGAAGACCAATGAGGAGGGAATTGCAATAGTCAAGTCTAGAGCAGACAAATGCATGGACAATTGAAGTGAAAATTGGAGATGACAGAGAGCGACGGATAGCTCTGAGGCGCCTTAGGTGAAAATAGGAAGTGCGAGTGAGTTTGGAAATGTGTTCAGTAAAGGTGAGAGAATTGTCAAGGGTCACTCCTAGATCACGAACGCTAGACGAGAAAGTGAAAAGCGGAAACCTTTGAGACAGCACAGCAAAGTCAAGTTTTTTAAGTTGCTGAGGAGTGCCAAACCAGATAAACTGGGTTTTTGACGAATTGAGGGAGAGGCGATTGCAAGACATCCAGGTATGGAGATCATGAGAAAGAGCTTCGATGCGCTGAACAAGAAGAAGTTGAGAGGAAGGAGGCCCATGGACATAAGCCTGGACATCGTCAGCAAAGAGATGGCCTGAAGCCCCATGGATGGGGAAGAGAGAGGGGATACCAGCCGTATACAAAATAAAGAGGAGAGGGCCCAGAACAGAGCCCTGCGGAACACCGAGTTTAATAGGGACCCACAGAGTTCTAGATTCACCAGAGATAACCATCTGAGTGCGATCAGACAGGTATGACCGGAATCACTGGAGAGGGGGGCCCTTCAGACCACAAGAGGTCTCAAGACGCTGTAGAAGAATGGTGTGGTCAACCATGTCAAAGGCTGCAGAGACATCATATAGTGCCAGAAGGGTGAGTTCGGACCTATCAACAGCTGAATAAATTTCAGAAAGCAAGGAAAGGAGGGCAGTTTCAGTGGAGTGGTGAGCCCTAAAACCTGACTGAAAGGGAGGTAGAAGCCCAGATTGTTCCAGATAGGGAAGAAGTTGAAGAGAGACAAGGCGTTCAAGGGTTTTAGATAGAAATGATAGATTAGAGATTGGACGGTAGTTTTGGCAGAGGTTTGTGTCAAGATTGGGCTTCTTGAGTGAGGGGAAAACAATGGCCCGCTTTTGCGAGGCGGGGACACAACCTTCAGAGAGGGACCTATTAAAGAGATAAAGCAGAAATGGAGCAAAATCATCTAAAATGTCACTAAGAATGAAAGGGGGAAGAGGATCTAATTCACAAGAATTTAAATTAACTGATGAAAGAACTGTACGAAGGTCCGAGTCCAATATGGGTCGGAAATCGTCAAAAGCAGAATGTTGCTTGATCTACACACTTTCCTTCTAACTGATTATTTAATTCGTTTTAGCTACCACCCATCAATAGACAACACTGCCAAAGTGGAAACCCGTGTTGTACGTCAGAGTCTAACGTGTAGAGACATCGCACGTCTCCGCGGAGACGTGCGATGTTCACGGGAGAATTACGAGACGCGGAAAGGAGTTGGAACCTTCAAGGTCTGAGAAAATGTATTCAGAATGAAGCTGCAGTCATAATTATGGACGGTCTGTGATGTTTTCCCAAAGGGATGTCTCGTGAAAATGCGCCAATGGGTGAATAATTTTGAGAAATAAAGACAATGCTAAAGTATGAAATACATTGCATAACAGATACGCAAATATCATCATCGTCATCATCGTCATCAGTGCCATTTTTATTTCAACATCAACATCATCAGTGTCGTCATCATAATTTATAATCATCAAAACCAACAATATCATCATCATCATTACAGACATCGACGTCATTATCATCTTCATTATGATCAACGCAATCAACATCATCATCATCATCATCATCAATGTCGTCGTCATAATTATCGTCGTCACTATATTCATTATTAACATTCATGTTCGAAAATCGTTGCTGTAGTCATTATCATTGTCGTTGTCATCGTCACCTTCATACTTTTCTTCATTATAACTACGGTACTCTGTTTGATAACAAAAACACCACCTATTTTTTTCTGCTCCACTTAGAAGCCTGGCTGCTCATATCATAGCACTGAAGATCTTAGATGAATCTTCAAGGATTCATCCGCCATATCTGGCGGATATATATGAGATTGCGGCTTCAACCTCTGGTCCTCAGCTTGCGACAGACGGACAGCAAAGGTGACTTGTAAGGTCGTTTTAATTCCGTGAGAGTGATCTCTCTCTCTCTCTCTCTCTTGACGCCCGCCGGAAGTCCTCTTAGTTGTATGTCTCTTTGTATGTGCTTCTGCTCGTCCTAATCTCTCTCACGTTATTTCCAGTTCCTTAATTCTACACAGCGCTGATCTGTATCACTTCTGCAGATTGCACATCGATCAATGGATAGTCGTTATTGGAAGCAGTCTAAGAACACCTTTGGTTTGGGGCAGTAAAGGAATGTCATCCGCCTAATTAACAATGTAACAGGTTGAAATAAACTGACAATAAGCAAATAAGGAAATAAATAATTAAAATCTAAATAAATGAGATGCTAACTATATTGATGTGCCTTTTAGGGTGTGCAGGTTTCTGTCTTGGTATTAGTACTCTCTGTCTGTCTGTCTGTCTGTCTGTCTGTCTCTGTCTCTGTCTCTGTGTCTCTGTCTCTGTCTCTGTCTCTCTGTCTCTCTGTCTCTCTCTCTCTCTCTCTCTCTCTCTCTCTCTCTCTCTCTCTCTCTCTCTCTCTCTCTCTCTCTCTCTCTCTCTCTCTCTCTCTCTCTCTGTGTCTGTGTCTGTGTCTCTGTCTCTGTCTCTGTCTCTGTCTCTGTCTCTGTCTCTGTCTCTGTCTCTGTCTCTCTGTCTGTCTCTCTCTCTCTCTCTCTCTCTCTCTCTGTCTGTGTCTCTGTCTGTGTCTCTGTCTCTGTCTCTGTCTCTCTTTCTCTCTCTGTCTCTCTGTCTCTCTGTCTCTCTCTGTCTCTCTCTGTCTCTCTCTTTGTCTCTCTGTCTCTCTGTCTGTCTCTCTCTGTATCTGTCTCTCTCTCTGTCGCTCTGTCTCTCTCTGTCTCTGTCTCTCTGTCTGTCTCTGTCTCTCTCTCTCTGTCTCTCTCTCTGTCTCTGTCTCTATCTCTCTCTCTCTGCCTCTCTCTCTGGTTGTTTATATTTTCGGTATCTATCACTCTGGCTCTGTGTCTATGTATGTCCGTCTGCCTATTAGTCTGTCTGTCTGAATGGATGCACCCATGCACCTGTATATCTGATAATTTATATAGCGCTTTTATAGACCTCTCAAAGTCGGACGTATCTGACATTTATATTGCATCGTAAAATGTACTCTCTGGTTGACTGGTGTGCAATAATTTCACCTCAACAACGCATGCCAGAAATCCACAGACCGTAGACAACGCATCCACAACGTATGTAATGAAGACCATAGACCGAAGACCATAAATCAACAACGCATGTCACAAGGACCACAAACCGAATACAACAATCAACAACTCATGTCATGAGGACCACAGACCGTAGTCAACACATCCAGAACGTGATGACACCAACTGCAGCTGCTGAAGATGGATTCGATGTCATCTTATCAAAGCATCAATGATTTCCTTCAGGTGCCCTTAGGACGATGAGAATTCTCAAACTGCCGACATTTCAGAGAAACACATTGGTAAAACGACCGCTCCTGCTAAGCAAGAATTAAGATGAGACGGGCGCTGGGATTAAGCGCTAAGAAGACGAATCTTGTCGGCGGACGAGGATGGCAGATGGATGAGAGAATGATATGGCGAATCAAAGTGCCAGAGCAGAAGCAAGTTCAGAAGCGTAAGATAAATGTTACCCAACGGATGACAGGATGCGTTAGCGCGAGGCTCTGACAGTATACTTAAAATGTCACTCTAATTCGCCGTGTTCTTACTTCTATGTCTCTCGCCATCTGTTCTTTTTATCTCTGTATCTATCCAGATGTTCATCTGCTCGTCCCTCCGAACATCTATCCAAGCACGTACGCATACATTCACCCATCCCTCCATTAACCTTTCATCAACCCATCCACCGACCCATCCATCCACTCACCCGTCCATCCATACATCCCTCGACCCATGTATTCGTCCATCTATACATCCATCCATCATCAACCTGTTCACCCACTCACCCATCCATCCATCCATTCATCAATCCATCAATCCATCTGCTCACCCATCAATTCATCCATTCACCCGTCCACTCACCCGTCCACTCACCTACCCATCCACCCATTTACCGATCCATCCATCAATCCACCCTCTCACCCATCCACTCACCACCCATCCCATCCACCCCATCCATCCATCCATTCATCCAATCCACCCTTTCACCCATCCACCCACCACCCATCCCATCCATCCATCCATCTATTTACGTATCGGTCTATCCAATATTCCACACAGACAGAGGTCCTTGATACTCTGTCTCTCTTTCTCACTGTTTGTATCGCTATCCCTGTTTCTATATATCTCGCCATCATTTCCTTATTGGGTTTCTTGACGTGTATATTATTTGAAACTAAATCCAATTGCAACAGAATGACAGGGCAACCGCTGGAAAGAATCACGATTCCAGAGAATTTGCCACCGATAGAAACATGAGATGAAAGTGAGAATCAGATGGAATCATAAGTACAACGAGTGTCATCATATCCTCATGCTCATCCATCATCATCATCATCATCATCATCATCATCATCATCATCATCATCATCATCATCATCATCATCATCATCATCATCATCATCATCATCATCATCATCATCATCATCATCATCATCATCATCATCATCATCATCATCATCATCATCATCATCATCATCATCATCATCATCATCATCATCATCATCATCATCATCATCATCATCATCATCATCATCATCATCATCATCATCATCATCATCATCATCATCATCATCATCATCATCATCATCATCATCATCATCATCATCATCATCATCATCATCATCATCATCATCATCATCATCATCATCATCATCATCATCATCATCATCATCATCATCATCATCATCATCATCATCATCATCATCATCATCATCATCATCATCATCATCATCATCATCATCATCATCATCATCATCATCATCATCATCATCATCATCATCATCATCATCATCATCATCATCATCATCATCATCATCATCATCATCATCATCATCATCATCATCATCATCATCATCATCATCATCATCATCATCATCATCATCATCATCATCATCATCATCATCATCATCATCATCATCATCATCATCATCATCATCATCATCATCATCATCATCATCATCATCATCATCATCATCATCATCATCATCATCATCATCATCATCATCATCATCATCATCATCATCATCATCATCATCATCATCATCATCATCACCATCAATAACATTATCATCATCATCATCATCATCATCAGTAACATCATCATCATCATCAGTAACATCATCATCATCATCATCATCATCATCATCATTATCATCATCATCAACAACAACAACAACATCATCAGCATCAGTAACATCATTGATGTCATCATTACCGTCATTCTCATATTCTTATTGGTCGTCTTTGTCATCATCATTTTTATTACCTCCAACATCATATTATTATTCCGATTCAAACTTTAGCATAAGGTAACAGCGGTTATGTGAAGCATTAAAAGCTATATCATGCGTTGTTAGACATGTACACACACGAACATACATACATATATACATGCATTCAAACATACGTGCATACATACATACAACTATGTAATCATGCATATGTACACTAAGCAATCATATATACATACACATATTCAAACATAAATATGTAGTGTAGAAGATTTCGTGTTGTCATGTAGCCTACATGTAATGTAGACGGTGCGGTTCGGACTACTCCATGTCGGCAATAACGGGCGGTTGCTCTTGGTCTGACGACTACAGGGTCCCAGGACTCCATGGGCTGCCCTGTCCCCGAACACGATCAACTTCTAGTGCAGCATCCATGCGACTCATAATGCTCTAAGATTATAGCTTACATAGAGAATTCGACCGATGACCTTGGAACTGACCCAGTTTAGCGCCGACAGATCAAGACTAATTTTAGTCAGTTATCCGGGTCAATATATCAGACCCGGGTTACATGATTTGGATCAGCATGCACTAGGCTTAAGGGTTTCTCCCTTGCTCGAGTCATTTAGATTGGCCCATTAAACTATTTACAACTAGGCTCACGGCCTTTTATTATCACCCTCTTTCTCGGTCTGTCTGTCTGTCTGCCTGTCTGTCTGACTGTCTGTGTCTGTGTCTGTGTCTGTGTCTGTCTGTCCGTCTCTCTCTCTGAAATTCCTGTGTGTCCTACTCTGAAATTCCTGTGTGTCCTACATTCAGATGTACGTCCATGATTCAGTTGGTTTCACAGTCTTTCTCATTACAGTTTTCTGCTGTGTTTTCTCCGTTCAACTGGGAACTCAATGGAAATGCCTTCACTCACGTTGGAACTAATTGTTCTGCGACGCAGTAATTCCTCGCCAGCTGTCGCCAGTTACCTGTTGCTATGGAGACCTGACAATGCATTTGCACCTAGTAAGTGCATGGAAACCTGCTTCTGTCACCGCAATTCCTTTTCCCACGCAATCGGGCTATTTTGGATACACCATTCTAACACGAAATCAACCTTTTTTGGTAATGATGATGATAATAATAATAAAAAAATAATAATAACAATAATGCTATTAGTAATACTATCAACCTTGATATAATTATAATAATACTGTTAACAATAATATTATTATTATCATTATTAATATTAAAAATAGTAGTAATAATAATAATAATACTAATACTAATAATAATAATAATAATAATAATAATAATAATAATAATAATAATAATAATAATAATAATAATAATAATAATAATAATAATAATAATAATAATAATAATGATAAATAATAATAATAATAATAATAATAATAATAATAATAATAATAATAATAATAATAATAATAATAATAATAATAATAATAATAATAATAATAATGATTAATAATAGTAATAGTAATAATAATATTATTATTTTTATGATTATTATTATTATTATTATAATTTTTTTTTTACCCCGAGGTATACAGGATCCCTCAGGGACTTCAATATTAATTAATGTAACATCCGGAAAATCAAGCCTCGTCGTCCGGAGGCTCTGGGAATGTCCCGTTATTATAATTATTATTATTATTATCATCATCATCATCATTACCAAAGAGGCTAATAATTTTTAAGTCCCTGAGGGTTTAAAAAGTACCTCAGGGCTAAAAAAATAATAATGGAACGTCATAATATTCGTCTGTTTGGTAGTCCATTCAAAATGCTTTCCTTTGGCTGCGATAACAAGCGGACGAAATCATACTGATTCTAGATGCACTCCTGCCGCGAATTGCTTGAGGAAAGTGAAAATTGTCCTACTGTTTCAAACTATCATCCATGGATGATTTACTTTCCCGTACATTGTGAACAGAAATCAAATGAAAATGTTATTAATTGTTCGAACAATTATGTAGGTATGAAGAAAAAGCATTTCAACGAAGCTTAATATGCTTCATACGTGGTGAGTATGAGAATCATCCAATTGAAAATTATAAACAGTTTCTCTAAAAAACAACGATATATGACTCCTTTTATAAATGTAGGCCTACTTAGGCAACATGGCGATCAACTGTTCATCGGTCAGTTCTCCGTAATTGGTCAGTAATCGATCGGTAATCGGTCAGCACTCGGAAATCGGAAAGTAATCGGTTTGCAATCGGTCAGTACTAGGTAATCGGTCAGTACTCGGCAATCGTCAGTAATCGGTTTGTAATCGGTCAGTACTAGGCAATCGGTCAATACTCGGTAATCGGTCAGTACTCGGTGACGTGCGTGCTCTGAAGCCTAGGTTGTGGCCGAGTGAGGACATTTCGAACAAAAGTTATAGCCAAACTATAATTTGGTAAACTATAGAAACTTGGACTATAACTGGTCTGGTTTGGATTAAACTCGAATATCATCGCAATAGTAATCGGAATCATTAATGACGTCCTTTTTTGTGTTCGAAGTGTACATTCATTTTACGCGTTGACATCAGCTGTTAACCTCTCTGTTCCAAGCGAAAAATCTCACCCATTAATTCATTAATCATTAGGGCATGTAATTATTTCACTGGCTTGAAGTCTAAATTTTAAGAACTAAATCGACTTAAAATAATAGTGAAATATAGAATAAAGGCAGATCTAGAATCTCAAGTTAGAGACACAATGATTTATTGTGCTGCCAGGGTACTCTCTACTCGGGTATAAAACTCCATCGACTGCGGGTTCGAATCCGTTGAACGAACTTTATGAACGACCTCCGATTCAGATTTTAAAACTTTACGCGCATGATAAATGTATGAGTAAAATTATGGTTGGGGAATAAAGGAAAAAGAACTGGGGAGAGTAGAAGACCGCCAGTTCCATGGGGTGTGCGTCCCTTGAATCCGCTTCTGCGGTAACTAAACAGCTTGATATTCACAGACAGATATCACTATTAGCAAAACCAGTAAAATTTACATCAATTTGTATAAATTTGCATTCATCGCGGGTCCTTATATCGAACAGATGATCAGCATGATACAAGAAGTTATAATCCTGCGCAGCTGGACACGGTCATTACGCGAAGCTGAATGTCAGTATTAACAGCGTTACCTACCGTTGTTGGGCAACCGATGAAGAAATGGCACGATCTTGCCTCCACGTGTAGGCGAGTTTACGACTCTACGAAATGCAGCATTAGTCCTGCTCCTCGGAGCACGCACGGACCATATGCGCGGGTCCATGTAGGAGCACGGCGCATGGGCGTTCCATCGGCTCGTTGCGCTCGCCTCGTAAATCGTTTCACGTCTAGCGCTGTAATTCAATTGCTGTCCGCAGATCGTCAGTTGCTGGTCCTTGTGTTTGTATTTAGAATGGACGAAGTAAAATTGATATAAGGAAGGAATGAAGGAAAGAGTGAAGGAAGGAAGGAGAGAAGGAGGGAAAGGAGAGAAGGAGGGAAAGGAGAGGAGGCAGGAACGACTAAGTGGTGGAGAGAAGGGAGGAAAGAAGGAAGATATGGACGAAGGAAGGAAGATAGGGAGAAATGAAGGAATTAAAGAAAGGAAGGAATAAAAAAAGGAAAGAAAGAAGAGCGGTAAGATGGAAGGAAGGGAAGAAGAAAGGAAAGATTGAAGGAGATGGAGGAATGAAGGAGAGGAGAAAGGATCCGAAGGAAGTAAAGAAAATATGGAAGAATGAAGAGACTAAAGGTAGAAAGGAAAATACAGAAGAAATAAATGAAGGAAGGAAAGAAGCGAAGAATGAAATAGGAAGGAAAGATGGTATGAATGGAAAAACGGAAAGAAAGAAGGGATTAAGCATCGAGCAGAAAATTGCAAGTAGGATCAATTGCGGATCGCGTAGGTTGATTAACTCGTATGTACCGCACAAGGTTCGTATTGCGAAGATGAATGTTCTGCCGTTGGGGGTTGGGTCTAATTACCGCGTCCTTCCACGGGCCATGGATCAAATAACCAGCTGGGCAACAGCAGGAAGGAATGCTGCGAGATAGGTTGTTATTACAAGTACTCAATGTGTAAATACACGAACGAGTGCAAGTCATCTAGACGCCAGTAGGATTCTAATAATCTAATACAATCGAAAGAAATTGAATCACGTGTCTACTTCGGGCAGGTCTTCATCGTTTCGTACTGAAATTGGCCGGATATAGCCTTCAGTAGAATGAGCGGGCACCTAGCAGGCTGCCAAGACGTGTGGTCAATAAGATCTTGTATAAGTGCGATACTTTCAGTGAGCTTGTCAATATTATTATCATGATGAATAGAATGCTTGTTCGTCATAGGAGGATAGATATATAAAGAATATACTCAGAGCCGGCGCTAAGGCCCCCCGAACCCCCCGGTTGGGGGGCCTCAAATATGTAAGGGGCCTCCAAATTAGCTGGTCATTACGCATATGTGTGACTGTTTCTGAAACCCACTACCAGAGGCGCGTTTACAGAAAACGGGGCCCTTGGCGCAAACTCTTTTGGGGCCTTCTGAACTTAATGTTATTGTTCACAATTGCACAGAAAAATTATTAGCCCAAATGAACGAAACAATTATAAATTACAATAATATACGTTTATGTGAATGCTAAAACTGTGGAAAAAAACGATAATGGGTTATATTTAAAATAATTCAAAAATGTTATTTTTATAACTGAACAAAAATATTTTCATTCGTTTGGGGCCCTCCAAGATTTGAGGGCCCTAGGCGCGCACCTGGGGCCCCAAATCGCGCCTCTGTGTTACGGCCTTTCAGACGCTTGACCCCGACAGTCTTCAATCATTAAGTTTAGTGCTTTTTCTCCCACTATAGGAATGATTCCCCCAGTCCTTGGCGGATTGGCCAGTCATGTAACTCGTGTTATTCACAACTAAATATCCAAAAAGCTTCTCTTATCCATATGCCTTTTCTAGGTAGACAATACACAGGACAAATCTTAAGAAAACTGTCCTTTACTCTTCATGTGAAATGCCAGGAGTTCAGTTCAGAATTGTGGTAAAGTATTTTCGTGTTGCAATGCTTCCATGTTGGTGTCTTGAATCTCCTCAGCAACCAAATCGATCAACTCATTCTGAATATCATGATCTGGACAAGTAGTGGGCAGAGGCACGTTTTCGAATAGGCGCACTAGGTGTGTGCCTAGGGCCTCCAAATCTGCTACTACAAGTGCACGGGAAATTATTATTATTATTATTATTATTATTATTATTATTATTATTAAAGTAGTTTTATATAGCGCCCCTTCAAGATTTATTATTTGTTATGTACAAGGGTAACCCTGATAGCGGGACCCAGGTCCCTTAAGGGTTTCTCTCCCTTTACTTCCATTACTTCTATTTTCTGTTAAAACTTTACTGTGAATGATATTATTTCTGTCACTGCATATTATGATATTATGCGAAGTAATAAAACTTATGGTTATGGTTATGGTTAAGATTGCCTACTCAGGAGCACTCCCAGCCCAACCACGGTCAAATAGCGCAGTTTTGAGGACAGTAAGAAACAGGGTGAAATGACCAATCGGTAATTGACGGAGCTTGGTAGGGAGCCCATTCCAGGTCATGGGGGCAGCCACAGAGAAGGCACGGCGCTGTCGTATGGCTGTCCGCGCGCGGGGAACAATAAGTTCAGCTTGCGCAGCTGAGCGGAGAGAGGCGCTGCGAGCATGAGGTGGGACAGCAGAGCTCCCGCAGGTACGGAGGGGCCAAACCTTCAAAGCACCGCCGGACCAAGGCAGAGATTCGGTAAGTGATGCGCTGTGGGTAGGGGAGCCAGTGGAGGACATCCCTCATATACGCAGACACTCTGCCAAACTTGGGGATGCGGCCTACAAGGCGGGCAGCAGTACGCAGGATTCTATTCAGGGACTCAATCCGGCAGGCCGGGAGTCCGTCATATATGGCACTGCAGTAGTCCAATCGAGAAACCACAAAAGCATGGACAAGGGTGGAAGCTGCACCGGGAGACTAAGAACGGGAGATCACCTTGAGTTGCCGGAGCTGGTAATAGCAACTGTGGGAGAGAAGATTTATGTGCCGCGTGAATGCAAGTTCCTGGTCCAGGATGACTCCCAAGTCCCGGACCCAGGTCGAGAAAGAAAGGTGTGGGAATTGCAAGGCAAGAGAAAACAGATCTATTTTAGAGAAGATATACATGGTGGTGCACAACACTTTCCCTGAAAGGAGAAATTAGCATAGAAAAAACATTTTGACTACGAATATGCAGACGAAATGGATAAATTTACACCCGAACAACGATTTAAAGCAGATTTTTTCTGCAAACTTCTGTATCAGGCGCTGGTGTCAGTTCAGTCACGGTTCAGCAGGTCAAGGATTGGAACAGCATTTTTGGGTTTCTCTGTCATTCCAACACACTCATCAAAATGCACGACACAGATCAACTGAAAAAACATTCTGTTTACTTCTACGAGAAGATGAGAGACGTAGAAACATATGAACTTCTAGTGGAGCTTTCACGTTTTATTGCAGTTATTTGTAGCCTAGAAACAGTCAGCTGACAACAGCGCGAGACTTTCTACAGTAGGGTCTACCTTTATGTGAATGAGCTTCCTGACTTTTCCCCAAATCTGAGATCTATTGCACTAAGGATTCTTCTAAGCACCCCAGTAACAGTAGCTAGTGCTGAGCGCAGTTTCAACACGTTGTACTAGTAAAAAAAACATTTAATTGTTCCACCATGCTCGGCTGTTGTCATCGCTAGCAATGATTTCAATAGCAAGTAAAAAGAGACTTGACGTTCGGTCGTTCTCGTTTGCAGTGTATATTTCATAGTTATTGGGGGCCTCAAGTAAGGCTTGGGGGGGGCCTCAAGTACCCTAGCGCCGGCACTGAATATACTTACTTACTTACACTTGTCAGGATGTATTGACGGTAGCTTTAAGGATAGTCGGACATCAGACCAGATGAATTCTAATCTCATCATCTAATCTAATCTAATTGCAATTCTAATTCTATTTTTAATTATTAATTTTAATTGAACAGTTTATATAGCGCCGTTCATAAAGCAACATCAAGATCAGAGGCGATCATCTGATCCAATCTTATCTAATCAACCGTCTACTATGAAGAGGTATTAATCGTTCGGGGATAAACCGCCGCCTAAATCCTATTTTCACAGACCTTGTTGCAGTTGCTGGAAGAGGCCCAACGCAGGGAAAGGGAGGAGCAGCCTTTTATTGTAATTATAACTGTAATGAAACATTTATAAAAGTCGCCACTCAACGATTCAGGGACGCTCCCGACCCAAGTCACTGCAGCTGCGAGAGCATCATTCGCCTGCAATCCTTCCGCGTTCCCAAGGCATCATGCACCGGGAACTCTTAATTTCTTTCACACCGTCAGCAATTATTGATGAGATTCCGTTGGTGGAGTTCTGGATATGGGAGAGAACCCGCCAGAGAAATCAGATGACAGGCGACTTTGTCATTCTTAATGAATTCAGTTGGAGAATCCATTGCCCTTCGAAGGTTCTTATTAACCCCTGTTTGAAAAACTGCGATTCTGAACGCGTCTTTTCTTATAAACGACCATTATGAGAACAGCGTTCTTGAACTTTCCGGACCAGCTTCGATTAGATAGCTACACACACGAATACATACATACATACATACATACATACATACATACATACATACATACATACATACATACATACATACATACATACATACATACATACATACATACATACATACATACATACATACATACATACATACATACATACATACATGCATACAATGCATACATACATACATACATACATACATACATACATACATACATACATACATACATACATACATACATACATACATACATACATACATACATACATACATACATACATACATACATACATACATACATACATACATACATACATACATACATACATACATACATACATACAATGCATACATACATACATACATACATGCATACAATGCATACATACATACATACATACATACATACATACATACATACATATATACATACATACATACATACATACATACATACATACATACATACATACATACATACATACATACATACATGCATACAATGCATACATACATACACACATGCATACATACATACATACATACATACATACATGTATACAATGCATACATACATACATACATACATACATACATACATACAATGTCATACATACATACATACATACATACATACATACATACATACATACATACATACATACATACATACATACAATCCATGCATGCATGTATACATACATACGCATACATACATACACACATAAACATACATACATACATACATACATACATACATACATACATACATACATACATACATACATACATACATACATACATACATACATACATACATACATACATACATACATACATACATACATACATACATACATACATACATAAATACATACATACATACATACATACATACATGCATACAATGCATACATACATACATACATACATACATACATACATACATACATACATACATACATACATACATACATACATACATACATACATACATACATACATACATACATACATACATACATGCATACAATGCATACATACATACACACATGCATACATACATACATACATACATACATACATACATACATACATACATACATACATACATACATACAATGTCATACATACATACATACATACATACATACATACATACATACATACATACATACATACATACATACATACATACATACATACATACATACAATCCATGCATGCATGTATACATACATACGCATACATACATACACACATAAACATACATACATACATACATACATACATACATACATACATACATACATACATACATACATACATACATACATACATGCATACATACATACATACATACATACATACATACATACATACATGCATACAATGCATACATACATACATGCACACATGCATACATTCATACATACATAAACACATACATGGACAAGATAGTCTTCCATTTTTAAACTATTTAGTGCAATCGAAGGTCCTCCAAAGCGCCGTTATAACAATGCAAACTGCATCTCAACCTAAAATGTAGCCATTTAATTGGCTTGATTAGGCGATGTGTCCTGCCGCTGACAGCACACAGATATCACACCAGATGGCGGAATAGGCGCCACCCGAAATGGTCGGACAGAATTCGTCACACTACGCCCTGTAGGTGTAGGTCTTAGTTGCGACAGTCTCTTAGTTGTCGGGGAAGGGTAGGGTTCAACAACCTAGCTCTTCTTCAGCTGAGTAAGTGATACGATGTTTTGTGGAGTCATGAAGCTATGATATTTTATGAGTTGGAATTTTCGTGTCCAACATATTAACAACATTAGATGTTGACATGCGTTCGTGCTCTTTCCGTGATTGACAGTCGGTCGGTGCCCTTAAAGAACTCTCTTCGCCCTTGCTCCACCGACGCCGACAGAGTTCTTAGGTCTGTAATCTGAGGCTTGACTGTCAGCTGGCAACCTGTCCCCCCTCAAGCTGTAGGTAAACCTGTCCCTCTTCTGTAAGTGGACCTTTCCGGTCAAAGAAAGTCACAATAACAGGCCACAAAATCCGGTCAGAGACGCAGTAAATCTGTAGTAAAAGCGGAAAATGATTCCGGCACGCAGACCCTGCAACCGTAAAAGCCAAAACTAGTCAAAATTACGCATTTAGACACAACTTACAATCCGCCAAAATGAAAAGGTCAGTTATAAAGAATTGACGTGGTTGCTAACAGTCACAAACACTAAATATAGCCTATATAATATATATCTATATATGAAGTTGTATGTAGGCCTGCGTATATAGGCCTATGTATGCAAGCATGCATTTATGTATAAGTGTGTATGTATATATGCATGCATGTACAGTTGTACACATGAATAAATGTAGGCCTTTCTGTAATTATATGTATACATGTATGGCTGTAAGTATATAACAATATATATATATATATATATATATATATATTCAGGCATAAAATTGTGTATATATATGTATATAATTATGTATATGTGTATACATGTATGTATGTATGTGTGCACGTATGTATTCCTGCAAATGCATGTATGTACTATGTATGCCTACATGTATATAATATGCATGCATGTACATGCGAATATCTGTATATACTATATATATATATATGTATATATATATTATATATATATATATATATATATATATATATATAGATCGATAGATAGATAGATATACATTCGAGAATTTATGTATAGCGCCCCTTCAAGGAACTACTCAGAGGCCCAAACTAAACTGGGTCTTTATACAGCTACCGTTGCATGTACGATATGCCCACCAGGCAGACGTGTTTTCACAGATAGATGTGTAAACAGGAAGCGCAGTCAATAGTCCTTCCATCAACGCATTCAGCAATTAGCCAACAGCACAACTCTGTTTAATTAATAGTCAGCAGAGCCTGACTGAATCCACCGGTCAATATCATTCCACTGCATTTGTTGGATGATCACAGTTGAACGGCTTCACAATAGATGTCTGAAGAGTGGCTGATATGAAATGACAATAGAGGCGACGATGATTGCGTTGCAGCAGCTAAATAGTGCTAGATAAACAGAACATTGGCTAAACGAGATGACAGCTCCTTTCATCGGCTGCATGTTGTAATGTAAGGTAAGACCGACGTCAACGGTTCAAAGGCAAACTGCTTGTACTCTGACAGTAATTGTAAATGTAATTGGAAATTTATATAGCGCCTCTTAAAGCGAATCCACGTTAGAGCAAAATGGTCTTCAAGCGCTCTGGGAAAAAGAGGAAAATAGAGACCGAGGAGTGCAGTGCTAGTCCCAAGCCTGGATAAAGGAGGAGGGCGAGGTTAGCCATCTTTACTATGATTTCATAGTGTCGTCTAACTGTAGATAACCAATTAACCATGTAGCCAAAAGAGATCGTTAAACACTGGACAAGAGAGTGTTCCAGTTCGACCAATCTAATGTAATCGAAGGACTTTTCTGGAACTTTATCTCGAAGTCCAAGATATTGGTCACATTGAGTGAATCGCAATTGAGAATCATAAATGATTGGAGAAGTGAAGTTGAAATTCAACAGATCATAGAAACCAGAAGCCAGGCTACAACAAGAAACCTGTTTCGTTTTAAATCTAATGTGAGCCTCGAGCTTGCATATTTTAGCTGCAGTTTATCCAAGAGGTGTAGACCCAATGCTTGACTGACTAAATCTGGGTTCATCTTCGACTTCAAGTGTTGAACGATATTTTGTTATAACGAGCACAAAATATCCACATTCACAAAGACACGATGTTGCAAAAAGTTAAAATAATTTTGAAAGCTTTCTCATACAGTTCTAGATATTCATGTGAAGCTTGTATCCAAAATTTCATCAATCTCACTCTTCGCCAATCAGTTCAATGAATTGGTTTAATTCCGATATTGGTAAATTTAATGAATCAACGTTTGCAAGAAACGGTCTGGAAACCCACGAAAAACTCTGAACGTTCAAATCACCGAAGTAGAAGTTAAATTAATCCAGCAATGAATGAATATGTCCGGAAATTAAATTCACAAATTTTGGCTTATTGATCTCTCGGTGCATTCATGCAATTGACAAAAACATGTCAAAGTTGACTTCCAATATCCTTTTTTTCCAGAGATAAAGATTTTTCGTAAAAGCTGACACTTGTCACTGAGGTGCATTCATGCAATTGATAAAAACATGTCAAAGTTGACTTCCAATATCCTTTTTTTCCAGAGATAAAGATTTTTCGTAAAAGCTGACACTTGTCACTGAGGGTGATTAAATTTGTCGGTTTACATGCTTTTAATTGTAAAAAAATATATAAATTATAGGCCTTGCTCGCGGACCACTAGACAGATGGCCGCGGACCACCAGTGGTCCGCAGACCACAGGTTGAGAACCGCTGATCTAACAGAAACCACCAATCAAATGACAGATTCCATAATATGTGGGGAGGTAAGGTCGACGTCAATGGCAACCAGAACATACCGATGATCACCACCACTATCGTTAATGTGGGGTAAGGTGACGCTCAGGCACCCTTAAAATGTCGTTAGCACTGAATTATATTACTTGTCATATTAAGGAATCAATTATTTTGCTTGAGCTCCGCGTATATAGAACATGATCTCCAACAGCCTGTTGGGTAGGCCTAACTCTTGTTCTTCGTGTGATGGATGGCGTGCATAGCTGTGACTACAATGCTGGACGGTACAAATCTCGACCAGACTTCTGCTCCACAAATGCGTTTCCTAGTAAACCTCGTTATAAACTGATTGCACGGACGATGGGCGTGACAGGCGATTGGTTGTATGGGTTTGATATTCCCTCTGAGATGGTTACTGTGTAGGGACTTCGAGCAAGTCCTCACGCACAATAACTCAGCGCCATCGATGCATTTCTGGGGTTTGAAGCAACATAAATGAAATGCAAACGCAGTCGTGAGACGATAAGACGATGAGGGAGAGGACTAGCCGGTGGCCATTCGCCGTCACAATCATGACGAGGTTAAAAACATGTAGGCTCTTGAGTTACACACGAGGAAGACGAGGAGGCGGAGAACATAATCCTCGAATTACTGCCATTTTTCATTAGTTAAAAGTCTCCTATTCGTCTTCTTTTTCTTGTTCTTCTTAATCCCGTGTTGTATTTTTTTTTCATTCTTCTTCCTACTCCTCTGCTTGTTCTTGTTCTAGATTTCGTTCTCCTCGTTCTCCTCATCTTGTTCTAGATTTTGTTTTCCTCCTCCTCCTCGTCTTCCTCCGCCTTCTCTTCCTGTTCTTCCTCCACCTTCACCCCCTCCACTTCTTCTTTGCGTAGTCTCCTAATCACCGTTCTGTGGCTTTTAACAAACTGAACAAATATCATCATTGAGCTACCGAACGTTTCAGGAACCGTTTTGGACGTCAGCAGGTATGAAATTCTGGTCTACTCGGGAGATAATGGCTTGCTAACAAAGACTAAAGCCACTCGGTTATTTGCTGAATGAAGCAAAATAACCGCTCAATGCAGCAGTAGGCCTATTGTTTGCCGTAGCTATTGTCTGCGTTCGCGGTTTGATGTTAATTTTCTTTTCAAAGGCTCAAAATACAGGAAGCAAGTAAAATGACTCTTATGAACAAACATGAAATTGACATTTCATGTTTGTTCATAAGAGTCATTTTACTTGCTTCCGCTACAGAGGTTTTACTAAATATACACTCCATGAAAACAGATACGAATTTTACAATCGTGGAAACCGTTAAATGATAATTTTCCCAGTGATCAATATATTTTTCAGGATTTCTGTTATCTTTATGATAACAAATTGCAGGATCATATTTACAGGATTTCTGTTAGATTAATAATTACGAATAATCTTTTGCCGTCAAAGATTGATTTGCCATATTTCTACACCCTGTCAAAAATGACCCGTACGTGGAAAGAGGGAAACGATCATTATACCTAATTGTTGCAATAGGAAAATATAGTAGACGCTGCTTTACTATTAACAGATGAACTCAATGTTAATACACCAAAATTCTAACATTACTACAGTGGCTTCTAAATTAAGAGAAATCCAGTTTAGATTGTGAGTCAGGTCTACAAGATATTGCACACAAGTTCATTTGCATCGTTCAGCTTTGGGTTACAATCTTGTCATTCTCAGATTGCTTTAGGTCCGTAAACTGTCTTTCAGTCTATGGGAGTCATGACTTTCCGTTGCTTCTGTTCAATGAATTACAGTTTTGCTTAGGTGCCGCCGTTGATTGCCCATTGATGCTCTCAACATTAGGCCTACGATAACTACATTAATGAAGAAGTTTCCAGATAAAAAGAGCTTAGATCAAACATCAGGAATCAACGAAAATTTTCGTAATACAACATAGTTGGTGCGTATAAACGACAAAGTATGACGGTCTTCGAGTCAAAGAAAATCCATTCTGTATGCGTACTCTACCGTTTCGTTAAGTCATTCTTTTCGAGAGCTGTCATCAAACCATGTCTCGAGATCATGGAAAATCGGTTGAAAAATATAGATCAATAAAAAAGAGTATTCCCACTACTCGAGCATTGATATTGAAAGTACGAATCCCAATGACCTGGACAGAGGACAATGCGACGCAGGACGTGCCGTTAACTTCTCGGCATATGACGGAAACAGTTTCTAGTGCCTCGTCACATAAACACGTGTGTACACAAAATTCGTCACATGGAGTACACTCGACAGGCTGGAACCCGCAACCGGTAGGCCACAGCACCAAGCGCGCCACCGATAGACTGTTGTTTCCTTAATAGACGCTACCTAAATTTTCAGATAATATATGCACATAATTGTCATACTGTCAATCATCGACTATGACTTCCTGTCTCTGAAGGAGCTGTTAAACTGTTCGGTCTGCTCAGCTACAGGTCTGCAGCGGTGTACGTTGGCTGCCAGAGGTCCCAGTCGGGGTCAGCGGTCACATCAGCTGAGGTCACTCCCTTGTCCCAGTCGTGAAGCTCACAGGTGTGGTCAGATGCCCTGAAGTTGAAGGAATCGCAGTTCTCCGATTTAAGACACGGTACCATGCAGTCGACTCTTTTCGCAACAATGAAAGGAATTCCGATCAGAGCCAAATCCTTTACGACCCTCTGGCCTTCGCTTTTCTCGTAGCTCGTCGCTGCGTTTAAACATACAAAGCTACGATATTCCTGTCAACCATTATTACAGTGCTCTGTAACAGAGAGCAGGAGAATTTAATTTAACTCACGCAGTACAATATAGCATAATACATTGCACTATCCCAATACAATGCAATGCAATACACGACGGCGTAATGCAATAGGAAGGAAGAAAAGAAAGCAGAAAGAGAGGAGTAAGCAGGGACGTAACTAGCGTTGGGCTTGGGGGGGCTTAAGCCCCCCCAAACGAAGTTGAAGCCCCCCCAAACAAGTCAAGCCGTTGTATGCTTACGGCTAAAATTCGTATGAACACTGTATAAATGTTGCCATGTTCAAGGTTTAAGCCCCCCCAAACGAAAAATCCTAGTTACGTGCCTGGGAGTAAGATTGAAAGAGAGGAATGAAAAAAGAAATAAAGGAGATTAACTCCTGCGAATGGTATTATTAGAGAGGTCTAATAATACCATTCGCAGGTCTATGGTCAAGAAGCATCAGTGACTACTTTTTCTTAGTCTCGGCATATGAGAACGGGTGACCAAGTCCTCTCCCGCAACGCCATATCTTCCCACTGACAGTGTACAAGCAGTGTATTCATTGTAACTGAATTGGGTAGGGACGCAAGTTGAGCTGACATCTCGAGACAAATGTCTGCCATGGCGAGGATTTGAACCCTGGCCTCTCGGTTGACAGACCGCTAAGACTATCACGCATAGCCACAAAAGCATGTCGTTCTCAACTTGTCTGCCAGCGTTGTATCGACAGCTGCCAATCAAATTCTGACCAATGTGTATATTGCATATGCATGTATGAAAAAAGGAGACCACTAAGGCTGCGCTGGATACGTAATATGGGACTTCATCAGATTGGACCACCTTGTCACCTTGTGCTGTCAGCTCGTGGAGCTCTAGCGACCGTCCTGGTGAACACACTCCACCATCTCCTATTCGATGACAAGTCTCTCAATTCCGCCAAATTCATGCCAGTTACATCTTGTATCTCATCCATCCATCTCCTCCTTGGGCGACCCAGTCTTCTCCTCCCCTCACCGCACGCCAGCATCATTTCCTTCTCCAGACCATCAGATCGCATAACATGTCCAAAGAACCTTAGCTTCATTCTTGTCGCAGTTTGTTTTAACGACTCTTCATTCTCAACTCCAATCTCCTCTCGTATTGATTCGTTCGTTCTTTTCTCAGTCCAAGATATTCTCAGCATCTTCCTCCATATCCACATTTCACAAGCGTTAACCTTATTTTCCATGTTCTTTGTCATTGTCCACGTCTCGCAACCGTACAGTCAGATTGGACCAAGCATGACAAAAGCAATAGATTTGACAAAATTACTAAAACCGAGGGATGTCAATTATTCACATCCGTTCCCAGAACGTATTGCGCCAGGAACTGATGATGGTGATGATGATGATGATGATGATGATGATGATGATGATGATGATGATGATGATGATGATGATGATGATGATGATGATTCTAGCGACGATGAGATGACTACCATCGTGAAAGTGTTGATTATGACAGTATTCGTTATAATTACGATGGTTGTGATGACGCTGGATGACGACGACGACGACGATTGTGAGTACGATGATGGTAATTACGATGGCGACGACGACGGTAATAATGATGATGATGATGATGACAACGATGATGATGTGGGTTTTAAAACGTTATTACCTCTCTTCTGCGCCGCGTACACCTCCATTTCAGCGAGAGACAAAGCCATGAAAGGTATTATCTGTTGAAAGATAACCCAGCGTCTTGGATAGAGGTTCAATGGGCAAAAGATTGTCCTGGGTTCCACTGGAATGGAAAAGACGAACTGAAGGCAGAGGTTGTAGTTGGAAGGAGCTGGGTCAGTGATACCCGGATCTGTGTTAGTTACTCCCACGTTGTAAGTGGAAAGGGGTACACCTGAAATAAAATCAACGAAAAACAATTTAGATTGAAAATAAAATAAATTGTCGATAAAAAACTCAATATAAGTTGTCAGATAATTGCTATAAATAATTTTAGGGAAATGTTAAACTTAGGGGGCCTACTATCTATGTAAATCATTCAAAATTGTAATTGTGATTGTAATCTGACATTCATAAAGCGCCACTTCTAGAATCAAATCATCAGTGGCGCCTCCTATCCGAACCAGTGAAATTACTGTCGAATAATAGAGACTTCCGGTGATTGCGAAACTGTGAAAGGGACAAACTGTTGAGCTTGAGTCGTAGCTCTCGAGAGAGACGATTCCAGCTGTTGGGTCCAACATTGGCAAAGCTTCTGGGCTTAAATATACTGCATATACACGAAATATCTTACATAATTCACTTTTTTCATGTTATTTGTATATACACTGTGAACGGAAAAAAACCAGACCTCTCTATTACTATGATAATTTTTGTAATAATTTGCATATTTTAATAAAACGTGGTGGAACTTCAGTTTAAAGGATATGAATCATATAACTATTATTTTTTAGTTATAATGTGTGTTCAAAATGTCCTCCTTTGGCCTCAACACACGCACAAAGACGCGCTCGCCACTGACTAATTGCTGAATCGATTGCAGCTTGATCAAATTCATCCCATGCCTGAGTTATACGTTCACGCAGTTCTCCGACATCGCGCACCTTTGTCTTGTAAACTTTTTCTTGCATCACACCCCAGATTTTGTAGTCCACGGGATTAAGGTCAGGGCTATTTGGAGGCCAAAGTGTAGGGGGTATGAAATCTGGAGTTTAGTTTGTAAGAAGTTCAACAGTATCGCGAGCTCGGTGTGCCGGAGCACCATCCTGTTGAAACGTATAATATTCGGACAACTCTCGGATATCTGGTAGCAATTTCTGCAGCAACAAAACATCACGGTAGTATGCACCATTAATTTTAACCCCAGGTTCCACGAAGTGTATCACTGTTCTGCCAAGCGCCGACACACCGACCGAAACCATTACTATCCTCTTCACTGAACGCCATTTTGTAACGGATGGTCACGTCAATTTTTAACTGCTTTAGCGCATTATTATCTGAGATTATAGTTTGGAATAAAATAGTTTTAGACTCAATAAAATTTTTAATATTTGGTGCTTATTTCCCTATTTATTGTAGAGGTCTGGTTTTTTTCCGTTCACAGTGTATTATATTGTTTGGACCTCCTCGTTCCCCGTGTCAGGACTTCTCTGGCTCAATCTAGGTCTTTTGCCTCCATTGGCCCTGCTCTTTGGAATGAGCTTCCTCCGTACGTTCGTTCTTCTATTCTCTCAGGTAACGTCTCTTCCTCTTTTAAGTTTCTTAAAACTTGCTTTTTCTCTCGGGGTCTCTCGCACTGGGAGCGCTTCTGAATGGCCCTCCCGCTAGAAGCGCTTTATAAATATCCAAATACAATACAATACAATACAATACAATATATATGACATTGTGTATGATACTGCGTCACATCAGCGCGAAACAGCAATAATTAGGTTATGTGCTTGTATCAACATCTCCCCCACCAGCACCACCAACATCAACAATATTGCATCACTCTACTGTATATATTGCCTATAATATTATATGTATGTTGCTCTTCATATGTATATATATATAATATATAGGGGAGAGTTTCTCCGATTGGACCGTTGCCTCAATTGGACCACGGCCTATTTACCCCCTAGATACATATATAGCCTCGTTTTCAATTGTTGTATTCTTGCGCACTTGAATATTGATCGTGTTGACACAGGCAGTTTGACGGAAAACTATATATTTTTAAAATTGCGGTTAAAAGTCTTTTTCATGTGGTGCTGATCTAATTTTAGACGTACCTGACAACGAGTGTACACATTTTAGGGAAGCTTTTAGAAATGAAATCATGTTTGTTTTAGCTATAGCCGGGTTTCATGTTTGAGCGACAATAAGTGATTTTACGCTAAGACTGATGAGCGTTGAACTATCGCAGTGTAAACAGAAGTAGTCCATGTTGCCTGAAATGGACCACATTCAGTGTCCTGAATTGGACCGATAATATCGCTTGGTCCACCGGCACTTGCAATGTTATATTTTGATTCTTTAAATAATAATAACTACAATTGGCTTGTATTATGTCAAATAACATTTTCTTTCTGTTGTATATGCATCACAGTATTTGTATATGTATTTGTGCCCTGCTTGCTCGTGGTTTTGTTTGGTTTTATTTAATTATTTTGATTTGTTCCTTGAACATGCTACTGTCTTACTTCATTGTTGACTGTTCGTCTTTTTTGTACATCATTGTACTTTTATTGTATGTTTGTAGACAATAAGTGTTTTTAAACGTTTCAAGTGTGTTTTTTTTGCAAATTCTCTTTTAAAAACATCTTTAATATGATGTGTTCCATTCAGGGCAACTGGTCCAGTCAAGGCAACCATGTGGTCCATTTAAGGCAACAGGTTGCCTTGATTGGACCTATTTCAGCTCTAGCTGTTTTAGTTATTTTTCATATTTACATGAATACTATCTGTTCCTTGCTTATTAACAACATACTTGACATATTAGCCCATCATGTGGCATAATTTCCTTTTAGAAATTCAGTAGCATTCATTCAGAAAACCTCAGTTTCCCTTAAGTGGTCCAATTATGGCAACTCTCCCCTATATAATATATATATGTGGTGATAGCAATATTAATAATGATGATAACGATGATGATAACGATGATGACAGTTGTGGTGTGGCGATGATGTGGGTGAGGATGGTGGTAGTGCATGGTGGCTATGTTGGTAATGATAACAGCGGAGCCTAGCACTTACCCAAATGACCACTGAGAACCACTCGTAACACTTGGAAGGCCTGTCCAAGGTCCACAGCCAAATACGGATTGGCGCCAGGCATCGTCGTAGCCAGAGTAAGGATGCTACCGTCGACCAAAAACCTTGGGAAGGAAAAAGGGATGCAGGAAGGCCAACTAACTGCTTGTTTCACAGAAGCAACGTCGAGTGCCGATCGAGCTGTAATGATCATACGAGAAAATAACAAGTAATTAAAGCAAAAACAGGAAGGAAAACCAATAGGCCTACTCGTGTAGTAAATCAATCAATCAATCAATCAATCAATATTCGTTTAATTCAACAAATCCAGTTGACAATAACGCAACAGATTATACTGACCTCTTGAAGAAGTAAAGGTTATAGGCTCCGGAAACATAGCGAAATACAGAAGAGCAATAATAATAGAATGTCTTAAAGAGGAGAGAATAAAGGAATGTGTTAATTAATACGCATCTTTGAACAAAACACGAGGAATAAAATTACATTTATCTTTAGCTGGAAGGGTAAAATTGTGAGTTCTTGTCCTTAAGTCGTGGTTATTTTGTCGTGGGGGAGGAAAAATACCACGTATACATGTAAACTGCAAAGTTCCTGTGTTCGGTATTGTATTGAGAAATGAGTAGGCCTATCCATGATCACGTGCTAAAAGTAGAAATAAGCACACGTGTTTAAGTGTGAAATGTAGTAATAAGTGGTGTTCGGGTTTTAAAATGAAGAAATAAGTCCCCACGATCAGCTTAAAATGATGAAATAATAATAATAATAATAATAATAATAATAATAATAATAATAATAATAATAATAATAATAATAATAATAATAATAATAATAATAATAATAATAATAATAATAATAATAATAATAATAATAATCTTTATTAATTCAAACTGACAAGGACGCAGTAAGATTACAGTGAAACATGAAAGTACAATCAAGATCTTAATAAAATACACGGTTTGGCAGCCATGCAAGGCGCCGCCATGGAGGGAGGTTACGGTTTTCGAACCGCGATATAATGCTCTCCTGGCCATGAGTGTTACCTTCACTCTGTCCCCCTCCCCGTACCCATGTTAGAATGTTAAATGCTGAAATAAGTACTCGTGTTCAAGTGTTAATTGCAGACAATAAGAACTATGTATGTACACCTACAGCTAGTATTAAGAGAATTTTTTAGCATAAGTATACCACCATGCAAAGAAATATCGTGTAAGATATCCATCTAACCAATCCTCAATTTCTGTAGCGCTGGTGTCCCAACGCATCAAGCGATGGTCGTTGTGACTTAGGTTGAACCAAATCCATGTCCCAGTATAATGCGTTGTGACAATACACTTTCATTAAGGACAACTGATCTTATGTTCAATTAAAGCATTTTACAGTCTCGGTGTAAATTGCAGTTATGACGGTGAGGCGTGTTTTAAGAGTTCTTGACTTCAGCATCTACCCATTTACCCCTATCTTTATAATAATTTGTCCCATCAAAGCATCGTGAGCTAAGCCACTAAAACTTGTATGCTAAGCTCCATTAAAAATTCGTGGGCTAAGCCCCACCTAAATCTCGTGGGCTAAAGTCCACGTGGAGTAAACGTTTCCTAATATGAGCTTATAAAGCTTTTGGACTCGTTTAACTTTAATGAGAGCATAGAATATGAGAACAAAAAACAATCAAAGGCTGTTTGCTGCTTTAGCAACTTACCAATGCTGAAAGTCAGCGCCAGAACCAAAGCTAGCTTTAGGCAGAGCTTCATTTTCGTAATTAATTCAACAGCAGGTTACAGCCTTCGCCGAATGAAACGTTACTGACGTAAAACTCACTGCAAATTTCTCTCCTGTGTGGAATGTCAACAAACCAAGCAGTGGATTATTCTGACGCTAACAATGGCCTCAATAGAGCTTCATTGGCGAAAATTTCCGACAAAGCATTGAACACGTCCAAACACGATTAACCGCTGCATTCAAATGAATAGAAGGTGAATCATTGAGACATCAATAGGCCTACTGTTTATTTGGCTACACTAACACACGATATGACAAGGCGACCTTCTCATTTTGTGCTCTTGCTCATTAAATTCCCAGATACCATACCATACCATACCAATTACACTGACTCACAAAATCATATACTATTCTACTAGGGACAGTTTAGGAAACATCCGAAGCCTATTATTTCTATTATTAATAGGCCAATGGTATTAGGCGCCGCTAATCTAACGCCCAAGCATCAGTCGATGGCACTGAGCAACTGCGAGGGAAGGACTTGCTCAAGGTCCCAGCTCAGCAATCGTATCTGGAAGGGTGGAACCAATAATCTCCATCTTACAAGGCGTGCGCTCTTACCAATCGGCTACCATACCCACAAAACCACCTTAAATCGCATCATCTTAGATCTTCTAGGCAGTCATGATTTGGCGCCTGTGTTAATTTCTAAGGTGCTTTAGGCTTAAAAGTAACTAGATGAATTACACGTATTTGTGTACATAGCTATTGCCTTACCTTACTAACGGCTTCATTTCGTCTGATTCAAGTACTATGTACGTCTCCAAAAGGTCAAAATATATTGTATCTGTTCCTTCTTCAGTTGTGTCATTCAGTTCTCGGTATTGGTATAGAACGTGGACCTGCTCCGAACGTCACCAAATTTCACCTGCTGGTAGCTGGCACGAAAAGGAGTCAAACGCGCCTATTCCGACCTTGGGAATCGATCATACGATTTTATACAATTTTTTTAATATTCCACCTCACGTATTGAAAACGGTCTGGCGATCGTGTGTTTACGCATATTTAGGCGAGGACTATGCGCCACCCGCCATAGCAAGAAAACAGCCTACACTTCTATACCCATACCCAGTTCTCTACTGAAGACTTACCTTCCCCGAATTGCTCATCCACCTTAGACTGTCTCTCTTCTGGATATTGTTGATCTGATTGTGGCTTGGTTTTGGTGCGCCATCGGCTGATGCTTAAGCATTATGTACCGGCGCTATAGAAATTGCTAATTACCCTTCCAGGTTGCTAGTTAGACTAGAATCCATATCGCGTTATAACTTATAATTATGATTTCACCGTTTTAAAGACAGGCCTGATCTTAATCTTAATCACGTAACGAAAAATCGCAGCGCTGAGTTCCTCAGAGTTTAGCTAATTCTATATAAACTTTTCGTTAGAATATTTGGGGTGCTACCTCTGTCCGAATCAGGGCCGTCTTATCCACTAGGCACAGTAGGCACTGTGCCAAGGCCTACGAAACTTTCAGGGGCTTACGAAAATCTTAAAATGAGAGATTGAATGATTGACCGGGATAATGGAAAAGGGAAAATTGTAAAATAGCAGTAAATTCAAATTTAATAACTTTTGTACTGAAACAGTTTCATTTAAGCTGTGCTAACCTACACTATGTGAACTGTGCGGCTCTTTGCATTAGCAAAATCTGACGTCAAGAAATAGTGTGAATGCGTTTAGCTTTAATGCAGAGTTGGCAGTTTAGTTGGGGCCGATCTACAAAATTGTTACATTGCTTAAAAAACTTATAAATATCCACTCGATTAAGGTTGTGACGTATTTATATGACGCCAATATGACGCAATCTAAACTTATTGTGACGTCATCTTGAAATTAGTTGAATTGCGTATTGTCTCGCTGCAAGCTGCCATAGCTAATTCGATATTATAATGCTATGCTTTGTTTTGAATTTACTCGACGACGGATGACTTGATTTCGAACGTTTTTATGCCGATGACTATCGAAGACTGTTAACGAAACGATATGCGACGAAAAGTTCGTTCACAGTCAATTTTGATTGTTCATCAGAGTTCTTGAAAATTTTGGATCGAAAATTTCTGATAGGTGAGCGTTTGTTCTGCTGGAAACAAATGATATAAGGAGAAGAGGGATCTCGCAGGCAACTCGAACAGCTTTACCATGAATTTAAACTGGAAAAAGTTAATAGTAGCTTCAATCTTTGGGATACTAAGTTTTCGTTCCATAGTTAGATCATGAAGCCTAGGCTTACGGTAGCATTGTTTAAAAGTCTAACATGCTTACAAGTATATAGTTAGGTAAAATCGGGTAAGGCAAGGTGAGACAGAACATGTAGAGGTGAGGACATGCGAGTCTAGACAGTAAACTCCAAACTTCTAAAGCGCCATTCGAAAGTCACTCGCGAGATAAATCATGACAAGATGCAGAACGGCCAATTAAGGTCGGGGTCATCTAGTTTTAATAATTGAATGGCGCTATAGAAGTTTACTTAATGAAAGAATGAATAGAAGTGTAACCATAAACTGTACAACCTTGAATCTCTGGATCCCTCAGAGTCATTTGGTCTTTTCTTGTAGGTCTAGATTTCAACGCAAGAAGCAGACACTGTCTTTGTAGATTTGGAAGGCCGTTCTTCAGCAGTCTTCCATCAAACACGCCTACTATTCCGACACAGATGATTGTGAAACGTTCTCATTCGCACCTCAGTCGCACGGTTTTAAATCTGTTAGGGCCTATAGTTATTCACTTTTAGTCCACTTGCACCATTATTAGAGGCGCTAGATAAGACAGTCAGACCTTGTGATGCATACTTCAAAAATTCAGACTCTAAATCAGAATGCCGTCGAAAGCCCCTTTATTGTCTGGAAAGGCATTCGCCTCTTGTAGCTACTGATGATGTTAAGGGTGCTTTGGACTGCTGTCGCATCAGCTGACTGATATCTCTGTGAAGGCCCAACGAGAAGATAGGACCTGAATTCGTAGTCGGTCAAAAAGTGCTTGCATATATGTATGTATTTATGTGTGTATGTGTGTATGTATGTTTGTTTGTTTGTTTGTTTGTATCAAGCCACTTAATACAGAGCCTTTTAAGTCAGCTACTTCACTAAGGCGCTGCACTCAAGACTATCTAACTCGTCTAGATATTAAAGTGCATTTTAAGACATTTTGGAAATGTTTGATGAACAGAGCTAAACGCAACAGCACGTATGTAAAGCTGAAGACTGTTCCTAGAGGAAGATCTGAGTCATGATAAGAGACAATGGGCTTGAGTTTATATACAGAAACGAGGCACCTGCAGTGGCTGCAAATCTCCCCAAGCAGCTGAGCGCAACGATCGCAGACCTGGTCGACTTAAGACTGGAACATAAAGCTTCCTGATGTATGTCAGTGCGATACCGACCAACATGGCTTGCCCCAGAAAAGACTTGTATTTTTTATTTCATGTTACTATTTGTTTGTCGCAACGTGTTATAATAATGATTGTGTGTGGGGTTTGCGTGTTCGTTTTTGTATTTGTATTAAGTTTCTTTGTATTTAGTTCTTTCGTATGTGTTTTTGCATTTAGTTTTTCTGTATTTTTGTTTAGTTTCTTTGTATTTGTATTCAGTTTTTTTGTATTTGTATTTAGTTTTTTATATCTGTATTTAGTTTTTGTATTTGTATTTAGTTTTTTATATTTGTATTTAGTTTTTGTATTTGTATTTAGTTTTTTATATTTGTATTTAGTTTTTGTATTTGTATTTAGTTTTTTATATTTGTATTTAGTTTTTGTATTTGTATTTAGTTTTTTATATTTGTATTTGTATTTTGTTTGTTTGTAATAGACCTGCTGGATCTCTGGCGTGGCCTAAAATCCCGTAAGCTCATTAAGGCAGGGGGCCTCTGGCGTGGCTTAAAATCCCGTAAGCCCGTATTTTTGTTGTTTATTTTGTCTTGTTTGTTTTGTTGCTCATTCGTTTTTTATTTTGTCGTTTGTTCTTTGTTTTGTTGTTTATTTTGTTGTATGGTGTTTGTTTTGTTATTTATTTTGTCGTGTATTGTTTGTTTTGTTGTTTATTTTGTCGTTTGTTGTTTGTTTTATTCTTTATTTTGTTGTTTATTTTTTCTTTGCCCTGGAATGAGCCGAGGGATAAGAAGGAGGAGGATAGAAGACTAGAATAGAAGAAAAAGTAATGGAGGTGGAATGGAGACAGGGCAGCCACAGTCCGATACAAATGCTAAATGGAAATGACAAAGGTCACCCGAAGGTTAAATTCTACATGCAGCATATCGTTTAATATTAATTTATGCAAGAGCTGATATCAGATGCTGTTAGGCTAATTATTATACTTCTAGTCTAGTAGGCCTACACTGATAATCATTATGGCTCTTAGGGACTCGTATGAAATAATCACTCTGTCTCTGTCTGTCTGTCCATCTCTTTCTCTCTCTCTCTCTCTCTCTTTCTCTCTCTCTCTCTCTCTCTCTCTCTCTCTCTCTCTCTCTCTCTCTCTCTCTCTCTCTCTCTCTCTCTCTCTCTCTCTCTCTCTCTCTCTCTCTATATATATATATATATATATATATATATATATAGTCGTATTTCTAGTCGTGTTACAATTCTGTGACGGAGTACGTTGGCTGCCAGAGGTCCCAGTTCAGGGCAGCGCTCACATCTGTTGAGGCGACCACTCCTTTGTCCCAGT
>OY744603.1:12861873-12864373 GCA_963556255.1 Allolobophora icterica | reverse complement strand
GTGAAGCAGTCTCTGTTGTTGTATGTCCACAGAAAGCTCGTCGCTGATTGGACGCGCAGGAGATACAGCAGTATAAACCTGTGCGCTTAGCTGGACTATAGTGTCGCATATCCAGACAATTAAAAGTTTTTCTTTTAAAAATCCGGACTATGTAAATGAATATTTTAACGAAAACACTCTGTAATAATTGGTCGATGCTTAATTTAATCATTTCATGTCTTTGTTTTCAGAAAGATGGTTTGTAATATATGTAAATCCAGTTTATAGGCCTACAAAATTTTCACAAATTTCAGAAAAACAACTATAATTGTTAATTTTTTAAATGCAAAATCTTTATGCAATGTTGATGTTTTAATATGACGTCTGTGTGTGAACTGTAATTTGACAATGCCCAACTTAGTGCATTGAATTTCTCATTTTCCCGCAAAATGCGGCCCAAACTTCTACCTCGTTTATCTCGGAATTTTGGAAAATGGAGATACGCCAAGATAATTCTCAGGCGACGAGTTCCACTGGGTTCCCTTCCATGGAAGATATATTATTATGCCTTAAAACCATATACATAAGAGGTCGTTTGCTAAAATGACATCATACGGTGCTAATGGCCGTTCTCTGCGAGCTCAATCTAATATAATCCAATTATAAGGTTATGGTTAAGTTGCATGACAATTTATATAACATCAGAAAAAGCAATTTAAAGGTGTCCAAGCGTAGCCCAAAATGCTCATTAGTATCCGGTGTTCAACTAAATCTTATGGTAGTCAGGTGCATTGTTGCCACCTCCTTTATTAGCCTACTAAGACATGCATACAATTATCTACCTCAGTTTATTTCTAATTATTTACACTTACTAAGGCTATAACACAAAAGCCAATTTAAAAAAAATCGATTTTGTATGCTGCTATTGCAAGCGTAAATGACATTCTCATCTATACGCCTACTGATTGAAATCATCCAAAATTCATACATATTTAACCCACATAGGGACTTTGAGTTAAGTGACATAGAAAACAAACCGTTTGGTTGACATGCAAACTAATATTTCCTGCTCTAAACAGAAGATTTCACGTTTTATAGCCTATATATAGCCGAAGCTGCATCAATCGAGTGCTATTCGTAGAAATCATTGATACTACAATAATCTGTTCCAAAAGAGAAACAATGAGGGGGTCCATAGAGTAGGCTAGTGGCAACATCACTGGCGTGAAGAGCAAGCGGTAGCGGGATCGCTTCCCGCAACCCTCTCAAATTTAGGTCCACTCAGCCTTTTACTCGCGAGATGCACCATCTCATTTGTTAAAATGAGATGTAGGACGTGATGGGCGCCTTGCATGGCTGCCATGTACAGTTAAATTCGACTCCTGTAATAACTTGTGATCATCCGTTCATACTGATTTGTTATCATACTGCGTTATTGTCAGTTTGAAGATATTAAACGAATATTATTATTATTATTATTATTATTATTAATTATTATTATTATTATTATTATTATTATTATTATTATTATTATTATTATTATTATTATTATTATTATTATTATTATTATTATTATTATTATTATTATTATTATTATTATTATTATTATTATTATTATGAGAGATAGAATTGTGTTAACCGCATTTAAAGAATATCTTGTGCAGCAAATTCGTTGACACCGACCTGAACGTTGTGACGATACACTAGGCCCTAATCTGGAATTCCGGAGGGAACAGTTTAACATCTTATGACGTCGACAGAAATTATTCTGATATTAACAGCTCTCACTGTTCCTACGGCATACACAACGTGAAAGCTAGTTCGGTCGATGAAACTAATTTCGGAGCAACAGCCCTCTATATATATCACATTGTTAAAACAATTTAAAAGGTGTTTGAGGATGACGCTAATTATTAGTATTAGCGATGGTTTCCAAACTGTGTTTATTTTCAAGCTTAGGCCTACTTTACCTTACATAAACGAAAAAAAGAGAATTTGACCCGTTATAGATTGATGATAAACCTAAAACATCGGAAGCGATAAAGATATATAAGCCTTGCTGATGTTATCTGTTAAATCTTTTGTTTAGCGACATCGTTTGGCGACTTGGGACTAGGCCTAAACGTCATAAAGAATAATTGATTAGATAGAAATCCAAGATTTATAACGTCCAAAACGCGATTAAAAAGTATCTACATAAAAGCTTCGTATTATTAATATTAATATCATCATTATTATCATCATCGCTATCAGGGGCGTAACTTTAGTCTGAAAAGTGGGGGGTACCAATACCAATTGGTCTAAAAAATGAGGGGTACCAATTTCTTCTCCACTTTCACTTTTCGCATGATGACCATTTTGAACATATCCCCTGCCAGTATTCTAATTTATTTAGGCTCTCGATTTACCTGTGTATCTAAGTAGGCCTACTTTCGTACTTTTGGCAGAGACTGCGTTCGCTGGGAAGGAACAATAATAAAATATTGATTGGCATTGGATAACATCTGGCGTAGAGTGCGAG
>OY744603.1:12826873-12859373 GCA_963556255.1 Allolobophora icterica | reverse complement strand
TGATGAGTAGATGGACGGATGGGGTTGGTAAATGGACTGGTGGATAGACGAATGAATGAATGAATACATAACTGGATTGATTGAAGGTATACCTATGTGTTTGTGATAGATTAATGGACAGATAGATAGATGGATGGATAGATGGATTGATGGATGGATAAATGGATGATTGGAGGATGGATGGATGGGTGGATGTGTGGATGGATTGATGGATGGACTGATAATTTGATGGATGGATTGATGGATAGATAAATGGATGAATGGCTGGAGTGACGTACGGATGGATGTATGGATATCTTAGAATTGATCCTATGAAAGAAAAGTCTAGACCGGATGTGCATGTGATCAGATACAGGTATGAACTGCTGAGGACATTCAGTTATTCGATTGGCCAAAGAATCATTGAAGCAAAACAATAATACCGGTCTGTTACTGATGAATGGCAAGTTGTCTCTGACAACATAAGGCCACTTGATCAATACATCTGAGCTCAGGTATCTCCGCACGCACTTAGATTCACCCGACAAGTATTGGAAAATCAAAATCATTTACATCACGGATTTAAAGGACGAAGAGCATTCTATTGTATTGAAAGGAAGTATAAGACAATGCAAGAACAGGCGGTTGACCAATAGAGACGGCAAAATAGACGAACCAGGGTCTATTGTAGTTTAGAAAAGCTGTCCGATGGAACAATAGGAGGCTCTTGATCTATGGAGGACTAAGCAGATCGTCTTTAGAGGCAACGTCGTTTAAGCAATATCCTTTGATATACTGGTTTAAAGGGCGCTGTGTAATTTCAGATACATTCATAAATATATGCAAACGTACGTAACATACATACATAAATACATACATACATACATACATTCTTCATTGTGGGCATGGTGGCTCAGTGGTAAGTTCGGCGCCTTGTGGCCGGAGGGTTGCAGGTTCGAATCCCACTCTAGCCGCTGCGTACGGACCTTGGGCAAGTCCTTCACTCGCGATTGCTCGTGGCGCTTCGGCGTGAAAACTCCGACACAGTATCAATGCTGTAGTCGGGAGCGCCTCTGAGTAGTAGTAGACTTGAGGAGGCGCTATAGAAATGTCCGAAATAAAAAAATACATAATACACACTTGAGGGGAATGGAACTGAAGAGGTATCTATAACTTTATACTTCTCTGTATAGTTTTAACTTGATGCAGCAATGGTTATCACATGTTAAACGACTTCATTTCTGATAGTACTTAATCAGTGGACATACATGTATAGGCCTACTCGTATATATAGCTGAGTTGGCAGGTGAAGCCAAAATCTTGACACAAATTTCAGCCCCCGGGGTATTTGAACCCCCGACCTCTCGGTTTACAGTACACGCTAACCGGTAGACCATCGCGCGGTAGACTGTCACAGTGCTCACAACTGTACGACAAAAGACATGACGGGATCTTAGATATCAGCATACAAACTCTCGTATTCTTATGGAAACAATGCACTTGCTGTCAATCAAACAATCTGTCGTATTCCTACTGCATTCAGTGTATTTGCTGTCAATCAAATAATCTATCGTATTCCTGTTCCATTCAATGTATATGCTGTCAATCAAACAATGTATCGTATTCCTACTGCATTCAGTGTATTTGTTGTCAATCAAATAATCTATCGTATTCTTATTGTATTCTATGTATTTGCTGTCAATCAATTTCCTGTCAAGCAAACAATCAGTCAAGTCGAAATTCTACCATGTAATTCATTAAATGGTAGAATTGTCCGTATGAGGTCTGTTTATCTTTGAGTTGTGCTATGTATAACTTCTACAGATAAAGCAATAATACTCCCACTGTACAACATAAAACACCATTATTTTCAGAATTCTTTGCTGATCATGGTGGTGTGAATAACTTCAAACCCATCTTGTGTTCCATTTTGATTTGCGACATCACATATAATTATGGTGATTAAATTTAGATTAGATTGTATAAGATTAGACTTAACAAGACTAGACTAACTTATAGTAAGATCGGATTACATTGGATTATGTTAGATCTAATTAGATTTTAGATTTATGTTGTATTAGGATTAGGCTATACTAGACTATAATTAGGTTGGACTATTTAAACGATTAGATAAAAATTTATATTAGATTAGATTCCAAGACTAGACTAGATTGGATATAGACTAAATTAGACCAGAGTAGACTAGTCTAGACTAGATTAGATTAGCTTAGATTAGATTAGATTAGATTTGGTTGGACCTGGCTAGACGAGATTACATTAGCGATGGAGACGGACGTTGGTCGGACCAAGTAGACTGCTGTGTCCACTCAATGTCGACGCTGTAAACAAATCTCGTTGGCTGTGATGGATGGATCTATAGTAGCCACGCACCTACCTTCTCTATCTCATCTAGATCTATTGATCAACTACTGTCTGTCTCTGTCTGTCTGTTAGTCTGTCATTCTACCTGTCTGTCTGTCTGTCAGTCTACCTGTCTGTCAGTCTATCTGTCTTCCACCTGTCTGTCTGTCAGTCTACCTGTCTGTCTGTCTGTCTGTCTGTCAGTCTACCTGTCTGTCTGTCAGTCTATCTGTCTTCCACCTGTCTGTCTGTAAGTCTACCTGTCTGTCTTTCTGTCTGTCTGTCAGTCTACCTGTCTGTCTGTCAGTCTATCTGTCTTCCACCTGTCTGTCTGTCAGTCTACCTGCCTGTCTTTCTGTCAGTATATCATTCTATCTGTCTGTCTGTCAGTCTATCTGTCTGCCCACCTGCCTGTCTGCCAGTATGTCAGACTATCCGTCTGTCTGCCGGTCTGTCTGTCAGTATCCATCTGTCTTTCTGTCAGTATGTCAGTCTATCTGTCTGTTTATCTGTCTGTCTCTTTTTCTGTATGTTCCATTATCTTCGTCTCTGCGTGTTTTGCTGTCTGTGTATGCGTCTTCATTAGTGTGTCTCTGTATATATTGCTGTGTTTCTCTGTGTGTCTGTGCGCATGTGTTTGTTCCTATGTGTGTCCATCAGGGTGCGCATAGTTCGAGAATTCGCATTTTACGAATTTTAAGAATTTTTAAAATTCACGAATTTTAACGAATTTTAAAACTGCAGTTTTAAAATTCGTTAAAATTCGTGAAATAATAAAATATTAGAATTCTTTGCCATAGCAACGAATTTTGTTTTTTTTACTTTTCAACTTTTTAAGCAAGTAAATGTCAATGTCATAGGCAATCAATCAATCAGCCGATGAGCCGTAAAAGTAGCTGACTAGCAACACAATAATACTGATACTCAGTTACTGTTCTACTTGGAGTCTTGAACCTCGATTTCTATCATAGTTGAGGTGTGTGACTGAGAGTGTCAGTCAGCAGAACGAAAAACCACCACTGCCCCAGCTCCAGTGTGACCAGTCAGTCACTAACAGCATGCAACCAAACATGGTTTAAAAGGGTTAGCAACGTTGACCGAGCTGTGTCTTCTACTTCATCGTCCTCTGATTCTGAGTTAGAAACAGCCCACTCCACTCAACTCTGGAATTCTGCATTTTCGCCATGCAAATGCTCCCGAATTCGGGCAGAACAACTAACAAATGCCTTGTCACAAAAACAACACTGTATTTTTGGATAAACCTTTACTTCTTCTCCAAAATTACTACTTATACTTCAACTCCGGTTCATGTTTTTTCATCTTTTAGAAATTAGATCTTAACTAAATTAACTCGTTACGTAATAAACTTTTATATTGAATTTTACATTAAATTTTAAGCAGACAATTAACACAACAAATCATGACGTCATCACAGTTGTTGTTGCTTACGATGTTTTTGCAAAAAAAGGCCCAACAATGGTCTAACGAATTTTTACGAATTTTTACGAATTTTAAAATAGAGCAAAAATTCGCGAATTTTTACGAATTTTAAAACCAAAAGTCACGAATTCTCGAACTATGAGGGTGCGTATGTGTCTTCGTGAGTGTATCTGCGTCCACTCGTCCGTGTATATGCGCCTGCATGTGTCCGTGTTTGTTTGCATTCGTGTGCCTGTCTGTATATGTCCATGTGCGTTTCTGTCTGTCCGTTTATCTGCCTACATGCGTGTGTTTGTATCTGCCTGTGGTTGTTTCTCTGTGTGTTCCTCTCTGTTCGTCCATATGTCAGTGTGTGTGCATCGGAGCGAAAATCTCGCTGTGTCGTTCCGCCGCCAAATCTCGTCGTCGTCGCTAGGTGGCGTGGCATTCCACGGCGGACGGATACTTAATATGTGATCAGCCGGATGTCTGCGGATGCACACATTGCGCCCGACTTAGCAGAGATTCCGCCACCGCGTCGTCTGTCGGCTAAATGTCACGAACGGATGCTTCGATGCCTTCGGGTCTGTCTGTTTGTATCGCTCTGTCTGTCTTCCTGTCCTTCTGTATCACTGTATGTATATCCGCATGTCTGTGTCTGTGTGTGTCTGTCTGTCTGTGCGTCTCTCTGTCTGTCTGCTTATCTATCTGACGTGTACCTGCCCGTCCGTCCGTCCGTCCGTCTGTGTCTGGCTGCCTGTATGTCTCTTTATCAATAGTTCTCTTTCCCTCTGTCTGTCTACTTGTCTAGCTGTCTGTGTGTCTGCTGTTTGTTTGTCTGTCTGTCTGTTTGTCTATATGTCTGTCTTTCATGCGCATTATCAGATATCGTCGTCTATACTTTGGTTTACTGCTATGAGCCACTACCTGTCCAGTTATGAGGACATTCGCTGTTTTTATTTATCCGATCTCTCGATGTATGCATTCATCCATCCACCCATCCATCTATACACCCACCCACTCATCCATCCATCCCTCCTTCCATCCGTCCGTCCATCCATCCATCCATCCATCCATCCATCCATCAATCCATCCATCCATCCATGCATCCATCCATCCATGCATCCATCCATGCATCCATACATCCATCTATCCAAACACCCACCCACTCATCCATCCATCCTTCCTTCCATCCGTCCGTCCATCCATCCATCCATCCATCCATCCATCCATCCATCAATCCATGCATCCATACATCCATCTATCCATCCATCCATCCATCCATCCATCCATCCATCCATCCATCCACCCATCCATCCATCCATCCATCCATCCATCCATCCATCCATCCATCCATCCATCCATCCATCCATCTATCTATCCATCCATTGGTCTATCCTTCCATCCTCCTTTCCTCCTTCCGTTGCTTCTGTTCAGTCCTTAACCCCGCTCTGCTCATTTGTCCATAACTGCAATCCGTTTAGAACTTATTCATAATCCATGCATTGTGTCTTGGCTATGAAAGAAATGTCATCTGAAGCCAGATTTATATCCGAATATGGTTTGTCTCTTCCTTGAAAACCGATTCTCGAGTTTTATGGTTTTCCTTTCTTCAGCTGACAAAGCTGAGTGCGCTTCCTGTCATTTTTACGCACTCTGTCTTTTTGTGTTAGACATCGCTACCTGTATTATCCAAGGTTAATATATAATAGAAAAAATAATGGCCTACAGCACATTTCTTATTGCTACTGTTATTACCATTGTATTGCTATCGTTATTGTTATGATTATAGTTACTGATAATCTTATTGTTGTTGTGATCCTTATTGCTGTAGATGTTGTTCTAGCTGTTGCTGTTATTGTTGGCCTATTGTTTTTGCGGCCGTTTTTGTTATTGTTGGTGGCGACTTCTTGTTATTGCTCTTGTTAGTTCCTCCCATACAACTCTAGACCACATGGTCAAACGTTGCTGAGCATATGAGCATGGTTGTATCCTCGATGTAGAGCAGAATTTGGTTCAAAACGATGTCGCTCCCAGTCAGTTCTCCTGGCCGCGTCTTTCTGGACCTACAGCCTCTGACCTCTTCCGCCATTGGGGCTTGGTTCGTCATCCTTGTTGGTGACCTGGTTTTTCAGGTAAATTGGGACACGACGATCAATCCAGTAGCTCGCTTGGTGTGTCTCCTTCAACGATCGCGTGTACGAGCCCACTGAGGGGACTCGGAGTACTGAATATATGGACAAGTTTTCGTGCACAATTGTCTATATCACCAAGCCGTAGAATTTGGTACCAGTGTAAGTGGAAAGTCCAGGACTTTCATCGCTTTACGAGGGTGGAGATTGGGGAGGGGATGAACGCCACTTTCCGTTCTAATATGGAAATTGGAAGCATTACTTTACTTCCGTGTAGAGTAAATTCTCCCGTTTCGCATTCACTCATTCACTCATTGGTTCATTCATTCATTCATTCAGAGGACTTATACAGCGCCCCTTTAAAGATACCTACTCAGAGGTGTCTCATCATAACTTGGACGATAAAGAACAGTTTTCAGATGCTTCTAAAATGTCCATGCAGCTTCCCTAGTTAATCTATCCATCCACCCGTTCGTCCGTCCGTCCGTTCATCCACCCATCCACTCACCTACCCATCCATCCGTCTATCCATCTATCCATCCATCCATCCATCCCTCCACACATCCATCCATCCACCCATCCGTCCACACATCCATCCATCCATCCATCCATCCATCCATCCATCCATCCATCCATCCATCCATCCATCCATCCATCCATCCATCCATCCATCCATCCATCCATCCATCCATCCATCCATCCATCCATCCATCCATCCATCCATCCATCCATCCATCCATCCATCCATCCATCCATCCATCCATCCATCCATCCATCCATCCATCCATCCATCCATCCATCCATCCATCCATCCATCCATCCATCCATCCATCCATCCATCCATCCATCCATCCATCCATCCATCCATCCATCCATCCATCCATCCATCCATCCATCCATCCATCCATTCACCGACTCATCCATCTGCCCTTCCACCCATCCACCCAACCCATCCATCTACCTTTCCATCCATCCACCCATCTACTCAACCATCCGTCCGTCCGTCCGTCCGTCCGTCCGTCCGTCCGTCCGTCCGTCCGTCCGTCCGTCCGTCCGTCCGTCCGTCCGTCCGTCCGTCCCTCCATCCATCCATCCATCCATCCATCCATCCATCCATCCAACAGTTTTCACCTGAAGTTACTTTTCAAGCCATTCCACTGCCACAAAGCATCCATGCTGCATAGCGGTTGATACATTTACGAGTATATTGCTCTAGACCCATAAATTCTGTCGATATTCCGTTAATGCTTGGATCAACACACGCTAACTGTTATGTGTCCTGACGAAACTTGAAACATCGGAAAGATCTTGAAAGAACTCGAAACATCTTCCAGGCATTTGAAGTAGTTAGCACTTCATAGCAATGGAGGAAAGTGAAGTAGTTAACACCTCATAAAATGGAAGCAATGGAAGAAAATGAAGTAGTTAACACCTCATAGCAATGGTTGCCTCTTGCGGTTACCTTAAGGGACTGACTGCTCTTCTTTTTTCAACTTCTTTCTCGCTCTCCTTCTTCGACATTTTATAGATAATTAATAACCAGGTAGATTTAGATATAATACGAACGAAGCTCAAACTACAGTCACAGAAACTTTTACAGAGCGGACGAATAGCCTATTGATAACTAGTCCACACCGCCATTAACCGGAAATGCTTTGGTTGCCTACGAGTTCGCCCAACACAACTGAGTGAATTAAGCCCAAACTCTGCCAAAGATTTTTGGCTTCGGCAGTATAGGTCTACCTGAAACATTGCAGTGTTACAGTTTTGTGGCCAACCCTGATCAAACAGCTCTGAAACAACATAGTGGATTTTTCCCAACGTTAAAGTAGGGGATATGGCTTGAATTGTAGTCAGCTGATACGAGGCTGTTTCACTTACGGTAGATATGAATCTAAATTCCGAATAATTAAAGATGCGACGATAGCGAAAATTTATTCGTGTCAAACTAAACGATCGATAAACACTCTTTGTGCAGTTTATTCCAGGCAATTTACAGTTGGACCTGGTCATAATTGCTTCACATGCTTTTAAAACGGTTTCCTGTCCAGAAAACATTGCTGAATAACATATCCAAAATTCGACAAAATCGGAATTATTATTATTAGAAAATCCCCAATCCGCCATTTTGAAATACATTTTTGGGGGTGTTCCCCTATTCCGATTTTGTCGAATTCTGGATATGTTATTCAGCAATGTTTTCTGGACAGGAAACTGTGTAAAAAGCTTTTGAATAATTTTGCCCAGCTCTAATTGGAAATTATTTGTATCATTATTCTTAGAAAAACCCTAATCCGCCATTTTGAAATTCATTTTGGGGGTGTTCCCCTATTTTGGTTTTGTAGAATTTTGAATATGTTATTCAGCAATGATTTCTGGACAGGAAACCGTTTAAAATGCTTGTGAAGCAATTTTGCCAGGTTCAGTGGATATTTGAGCTAGATTGCGTGGACTGATGCTTAGAATCTGTTGTTGACCGGCACAACAAGGAAATTTGATCCTTGTCGGTGGATTAGGAGGAATGAGACAGATGACCGTGGAAGAGAAACGCGCTATTTCCAGGTTGGGTTGAGAATGTCTGTACCTGGAAAGCGTTGCTATGCAGTGCCAAATGCTGGATAGGTTGTAGTGATGGATAAGTGGATTGGTTTGTGCGTGAGTGGATACATGGTTGGTTGGATTTATAGATGGATGGATGGATGAATGGATGGAATAGATGGATGGATGGAATAGATGAATAGATGGAATAGATGGATGGATGGAATAGATGAATAGATGGAATAGATGGATGGATGGAATAGATGAATAGATGGATGGATGTATGGATGCATGGATTGATGGATGGATAGAATGAATATATGGATCATGGATGGATGGATGGATGGATAGATGGATCATGGATGGATGGATGGATGGATAGATGGAATAGATGAATGCATTAGTGGAGGATGGATGGACGGACGGACGAATGGATGGATGGAATGGAATGGAACCGACTATCAATGTTTCTCCGATGCCCGAACTCTTGCTTCTTTCGAGAAATGCCTCGAAGCTCCCTCTTTCTGATTGGGTCATTCCATGTGAGATCAACCAGACCCTCCCACCTTCAACCTTAGATTTGGCTGAAAATTTTTACATGTGTTTGGCCACCATTTTGAGGCACAAATTCAAATTTTTATTTGGATATTTCAAAATTTGACCGAGATATACCATCTTAAAGTGAGGTGGGGTAGGCGAAAATTTGTATCCGATTTCGCGAAATGTTCTCTGAGGCCATATTCAACATGAAATAACTCAAGAAGTAGAGCAGATAGAGGCATGAGGTTTTCACTGCTGTATTCAGAAAGTTGTGGGCAACCTAATGAGCCTATTAAATTGACTGTGTCTTGATTAGAGACTTTACAGAACAGCTGCCAATATGCTATCTCAGAAAGCGCAAACTGTATTTTCTTGAATTTGCCAGACCAATATGAGGAAAAGCAGCAGCAACAACATTTTAATGTGTTCATATTTTGAAATAGCAAGTAATGGGCTCCTACTGGATGTACATTAATGTGGTGTTTATTTGCAAATGAATTCATACTGACATGCTAAACTTGGTCAAACTGATGAACAGGGATCAACTTCACCAGCTGATATTGGGAAAATGGACAACTGGAATTTATCTGAATTTCATATTTCTGAAAAGTGCATGCCATAAGCTTTCTGGTGATATAAATTTCGTGTTGGTGCTCAGAAGCAATCAGGAGTTATGCTTTGTTGAATATTAGCTATTTTTCGATGTCGCAGAAGGGTCAGTCCATGTGAAATCACAGAGGGCCTGTATATGACCTATCTCAGATTTGGCTGTAATTTTGCTATTTTGTAGCTTGATATGTTTGTACATCATATTGAAATTTTCAGAAGCCTATCACCATGTATCTGCATTGTATGGCTGACGGTAATGGAGGGGGGTTTGAAGCACTCGCGACACGTTTTTGAACTTGGTGACATGTTCAAAGGCCAGTATCTTGGGAACAGATCCACTTAGGCCTGCAACATTTTGTGATTTTGTACAACTTTTTGTGTACTTTCTGATTCTGTAAATCATTCTGAGTTGAAACAAATAGTTTCCATTTTATATTGGTGCAAAAGTGACCAAAAACGCAGTTGCCAGTTTAAAACTGTAATATTCATGGCATCTTAGCAGTGAAGACAACAAAAGCTATTCCAAATATTTTACATTTCTGTTATCTGCATATAGTTCACTCTGTATGTAACAAATCTTAACCTTATTATTTTATGGCTCCATGGTGATAATAGTCTGTCAGGTAAACTGCTCCATCTTCGGCTGCAAGTATGTGCAGCTGGGACAACAGATAGAACAATGCTTTTAACATTTGCGAGTGGCTGTTTAAAATTACTTAATAAATGCAACATCAGAGTATCCTGTACCTGTTGAAACAGCGAATATTCAAGTATATCATATTTCGACCACTTGCAATAATGTGAAGGACTCAGAAGCACCAAACAAACCATATTTCGTTGGAAAGGTCTGTTCAAGCTGTACAACACTAAGTCAACACCATTGTTCTATTTGTTGTCCCACATGCGCATACTTGCAGCCAAATATGGAGAGTTTGCCTCACAGACCAACTTTGAAGACTCTTATCACCATGAAGACGTAGGAGTCACAAGGTTAAGATTTGTTACATACAGAGTGAACTATATGCAGATAACAGAAATGTAAAATATTTGGAATAGCTTTTGTTGTCTTCACTGCTAAGATGCCATGAATATTACAGTTTTAAACTGGCAACTGCGTTTTTGGTCACTTTTGCACCAATATGAAATGGAAACTATTTGTTTCAACTCAGAATGATTTACAGAATCAGAAAGTACACAAAAAGTTGTACAAAATCACAAAATGTTGCAGGCCTAAGTGGATCTGTTCCCAAGATACTGGCCTTTGAACATGTCACCAAGTTCAAAAACGTGTCGCGAGTGCTTCAAACCCCCTCCATTACCGTCAGCCATACAATGCAGATACATGGTGATAGGCTTCTGAAAATTTCAATATGATGTACAAACATATCAAGCTACAAAATAGCAAAATTACAGCCAAATCTGAGATAGGTCATATACAGGCCCTCTGTGATTTCACATGGACTGACCCTTCTGCGACATCGAAAAATAGCTAATATTCAACAAAGCATAACTCCTGATTGCTTCTGAGCACCAACACGAAATTTATATCACCAGAAAGCTTATGGCATGCACTTTTCAGAAATATGAAATTCAGATAAATTCCAGTTGTCCATTTTCCCAATATCAGCTGGTGAAGTTGACCCCTGTTCATCAGTTTGACCAAGTTTAGCATGTCAGTATGAATTCATTTGCAAATAAACACCACATTAAAGTACATCCAGTAGGAGCCCATTACTTGCTATTTCAAAATATGAACACATTAAAATGTTGTTGCTGCTGCTTTTCCTCATATTGGTCTGGCAAATTCAAGAAAATACAGTTTGCGCTTTCTGAGATGGCATATTGGCAGCTGTTCTGTAAAGTCTCTAATCAAGACACAGTCAATTTAATAGGCTCATTAGGTTGCCCACAACTTTCTGAATACAGCAGTGAAAACCTCATGCCTCTATCTGCTCTACTTCTTGAGTTATTTCATGTTGAATATGGCCTCAGAGAACATTTCGCGAAATCGGATACAAATTTTCGCCTACCCCACCTCACTTTAAGATGGTATATCTTGGTCAAATTTTTGAATATTTGAATAAAATTTTGAATTTGTGCCTCAAAATGGTGGCCAAACAGATGGAAAAATTTTCAGCCAAATCTAAAGTTGAAGGTGGGAAAATGTTAAAAAATTGGTTGATTTCACACGGAATGACCCGATTGTCTTTCAAGCCTCTGTGTATCTAACTGCTCTTTGCCTGTGGACTGACTAACCGTGCCTCATATTCGCATTTTTATGTCCTTTTGTGCACTTTATAAATAATAATATTAATAAATAAATACATATATCTAAGTGGAATTAGCTGCGGACTGCAATTCCAGTACAATGCTCACTTAATTTCTGCTATCCTGAGGGTTCATCTGTACCTCGAAAAAAAAAACAACAACAGCACAACGCATCAGAGGCCTACTAATGACAACAGGAACAATAGATTGATTGATGGTGGGTGTGCGTTCGTCTTCTTGTTATTGTTATTTGCTGAGAGGGTGGTTTATGAATGAATCAAGGTGCGACTTGTGTATGCAAATGAGAACTTTGGTCGTCAGGTGAGACGGTGTCCCATTGACGATACGTTTCATGCGTGGACTGCGCATCAGGCAACCACGGACCGTAATGCGAAATCGATGCATTGATTAATGGACACAATTTAATGTCATGGCTTGTTTGGTCATAAATGAATGTCAAAGGTAGCTGTGTCTCCAATAGTCGACGGATTTTCAGCTGATCGATTAGGTCGTATTCGCTTTGTGATTGGCCTTTTGCTAATTGGTCCAGATGTGATTAGTCTTTTATCCGATTGGACCCATATGTGAGTGGTCTTTGTACGTTTGGACCATAGGTGATTGCTCCTTATTCACACTGGGTCGTTATGTGATGGCGATTTATTCGATTGGTCCCCTATGTGATTGGTCTTTATGTGACTGGTCCTCTGTGTGATTGGTCCTTTATCAGACTGGCCCCATTGTGATTTGTCTTTTGTCTGATTGGTCCCGTAGGTGATTGGTCCTTTTTCCAATTGGTTCCATATGGAATTGATTCCTTTGTCCTTTTTTTATTTCGCGTGATAGATTGCTGTGCGATTTGTCATTTTGTCAGATGTGTGTGTGTGTGTGTGTGTTTGTAGGTGTGTGTGTAGGTGTGTGTGTGTGTGTGTGTGTGTTTGGGTGTGTGTGTGTGTGTGTTTGGGTGTGTCTGTGTGTTGTGTGTGTATCCAAATGGTCTTTCCTTTGCGTAGTTCTCCATAGTCTTCCAAGCATTTCCACGAACATTAGATGGGACCCATATGGGCTCTATTATACGGGTCACATAGGTGAATATGAGTCCCATATAGTTTCCGTGTGGGCATGCTTCGTACCCACCCGTTCTATCCGCAACAGACTCGGCTTTCCGTGCTTAGCCACGTGCCCTGACTGTGTGCTAATTAATCCTATTCCTGATCCAATCTTGATTGCATTTATTCATGGATTCCCAGGTGTTAGCTCACCTGTTCGCGGATAGAACACGAAACATTATATCATATTGGCATCACCGTCGTCCATTGCTAAGACGTTGCCATTTGACCTTTATGTTCTCAGACTGAATGATGCTGTGGAAGTTTCAAGCAATATGAATCATAGTGCCACACACACACATACACGCACCCACACAAACAAACACAACCACATGTACACACAGATACAAACATTCACACACACGCACACACATACAAACACAACTAAACACGTGCACACACAAAGACACACATACACATACACATACAAACACAAAGACACACATACACATACATGAGCACATACACACACACGCATATGTTATGTTTACACTCACAAACACAAATAAACACAAATGCACACATATATAAATCATTGATTCATTTCAAGCATTTAGATAGCATTCCTGTATATGTTATATATGTATGTATGTATGTATGTATGCATGTATGTATGTATGTATGTATGTATGTATGTATGTATGTATGTATGTATGTATGTATGTATGTATGTATGTATGTATGTATGTATGTATGTATGTATGTATGTATGTATGTATGTATGTATGTATGTATGTGTGTATGTATGTATGTTTGTATGTGTGTATGTTTGTATGTATGTATGTATGTATGTATGTATGCATGCATGCATGTATGTATGTATGTATGTATGTATGTATGTGTGTATATGTGTTCGGGATTTGGGTGTCACCCTTGATAGTACCCTCTCGTTTTCTGAACACCTCTCCCATCTGACACGTTCCTGTTTCTATCATCTGAGGCGTTTGAGGGCTGTAAGAAGATCAGTTTCTCCTTCAGTGTTTACTACTATGGTCCATGCCTTCATTTGCTGCCGCATTGACTATTGCAATTCATTGTTTGCTGGGCTCCCTAAAGCGCGCCTTTCATCTCTGCAGTCTGTTCTGAATGCGGCTGCCAGGCTCATTGCCCGTTTTCCTCGCTTCTCTCACATAACTACCTTTATGACTGATGTACTTCACTGGCTTCCTGTTGCTTCCCGCATCCAATACAAGGTTCTTCTCCTGGTCTCTAGGACTCAACTGGGAAAAGCTCCTAAATACCTCTGTGACCTAATGCGCAAACCTCTATCTGCTCTGTCTTCCCGCCCTCTTCGGTCTGCTGACCGCCTTGATCTGCTTGTCCTTCGTGCAAGGACTTCGATGGCTCAGCATCGTGCGTTTGCCATCCTTGGCCCTTCCCTTTGGAATGACCTGCCCCCCTCTCTCCGTAGCAAGATTTTGCTTGGGATCTCGCCTTCTTCTCTCCGCTGCTTAAAGACCTTTCTTTTCCCTCGAGGCTGACACGCTGGGAGCGCCTCTGAATAGTCTATGCTGTGAGAGGCGCTTTATAAATAATTATATAAGATAAGATAAGATAAGGTATGTATGTATGTATGTATGTATGTATCTAGCCAAAGGCGTTGCCAGCAGTGAAACAGAACTATTTCTTGTTTAATGTTTATACATCTGAACATGTTTACATATAAGTTATAATATATATATATATATGTATATATATATATAATATATATCACACGATGATTATAATTATGTGCATGTAGATATACCTAAATTTATAAATCTTGTCTAATGATTGTAGTCTTGTCTGACATAATATGTTGGCGCCACCTAGGCGTATTTACATCCGTTGATAACTATGTCTGCAGCGCGTTTTAAAGGCATAGAAAAGGCGCCATATTAAGTATACTGATGCATACATACATTTTTATCCAATATCGGCGAGGAAAGGTCATCGGGGTGTTGGATTGCTGTTGCTCTGTAAGTGCTTCAGCCGATAGCTCGTGCAGCCCTAGGTTGGTTTGTTGTGGTCGTTTCGCATGTAATAAAAGAGTCATTATGGCGTCTAAATTACGTAACCTGGGCACGTTGGTGCCATCAAAATGCCCCAGCAAGACAAGGTTATAGTTAGAGGAGGGTTACAATCACTGGAAAATCCTCTGTTTCTGTACTGGTAAGGGTGGGAAGATGGAGCCACTGGAAAGAACTTCCTTTGATTTTGGACACCTGGGGCTGTAACTGACAAGTAACGTGACTCCTGCGTGTGTTAACTGATCCAGCTGTCTTCCTAATAGAGGTCTTGTGATACTTTGTTGAATTGGTCTTCCTAGCAGAGGGTTTGTTATGAATTGTGGACTTGGTGTCCCTGGTAGAGGTCTTGTGATACACTGTGGAGTTGGTCTTCCTAATAAAGGTCTTGTGGTACTTTGTGGAGTTGGTCTTCCTATATTAGAGGTCTTGTGATTCTTTGTGGAGTTGATCTTCCTAATAGAGGTCTTGTGATACTTTGTGGAGTTAGTCTTCCTAATAAAGGTCTTGTGATGCGTTGGGACATTATGGAACTCAACATTACATAACGCTGAATTTGAACTGAAGTCAATTTATCGCATCGAGTATATGGGGAATATACAGCCACGTTGAAATCAATAAATCTCCAAGGCAGAACTCAGGAGCAAACACAAAGTAGCGCTGTATAAGGGTTAATGTAAATGTAAACGTTTTTCTATAACGACCTCTATCGTTCTCATTTTTCAATGAATTGGTCGGGTACTATCCGTCATCACCGATGCCCGTTTGAATGGGTGCCACGCCATTTAAGGTTCTTGTGTACGGACCATGTTAGCCCGAGATTCATTTTTATGAAATAAGCATCATCGTTATGCGAACTAGCCTCCGCACGCACTGTGGTGCATGCATGGGACGTATGCTCTACCAATGTAGCCAACCATGGTAGTAGAGAAGTCTACGATTGAAAAGTGTCAAAGGGACAACTGAGAAGGAACCACATGGATAGCACTGTAGACAGAGAGAGAGACAGAGAGAGATAGAGAGCGAGACACGAGTCAAAGAGAGCGAGAAAGAGATGGTGAGATGCAGAGACAGAGAAAGAGAGAGGGAGGGATAGATAGATAGATAGATAGATAGATAGATAGATAGATAGATAGATAGGTAGATAGATAGATAGATAGATAGATAGATAGATAGATAGATGATAGATAGATAGATAGATAGATAGATAGATAGATAGATAGATAGATAGATAGATAGATAGATAGATAGATAGATAGAGAGAGACACAGAGACAGAGACAGAGACAGAGAGAGACAGAGAGAGAGAGACACACACACACACACAGAGGCAGATAGACAGACAAGGAGGTGATGGTGCAATATGGTGCAGACTTTCTGTGCGTTATTGATGAGTTGCTGTGACGGAAGAACGAGAGATCGGTTCTATGATGCGCGCACCGACTCGATCTACATATACAGATAAAATTATGTATATACATTTACCATGTTCTATTATATATATATATATATATATATATATATATATATATTAATGTATGTGTATATGTACTATACATATATGATTCAGATGCGAATTTTTGTGTCTATTCAATATTGTTACGTGTATGCAGGCGTTGCTCTTATGTGCGTCTATGTATTTGTGTCTATTTGGATATATATATATATATATGTGTGTGTGTGTGTGTGTGTTTGCCTGCGTATGTCTGCGTGCGCGTGTGAGTTTGTATACATACGCGTGTAGGTGTGTAACACTGTGTATGTGTGTGATTTGCGCATTGTTACGTAAACGACAGTGAGCCTTTTGCATCCTGCAGGACTGACCTCCTACTCTTCCTCTTTCTTCTCCTTCTTCTTCTCCTCTTCCTTCTCCTTTTATCTTCCTCCTTCTCGTTCTCCTCTTCCCTTCTGCACCATCTCCTACTCATCCTTCTTCTCTTTCTACTCATCCTTCGTCCCCTTGTCCACCACCTCCTTCTCCTCCTCTTTCTCCTCGTCTTCATTCTCTTGTTCCTTCGCTTCCTACTCCTACTTCTCCTCCTTTTTCTACTCGTCCTTCTTCTCCTCCTCCTCCTCCTCCTTGTCCTACTTTTCTCCTCCTCCTCCTTGTCCTTATCCTCCTCCTTCTATTCCTCCTTCTCCTCTCTCTCCTCATCTTCCTCCTTCTCCTTCTTTACGTCCTCCTCCTCCTTTTTCTGCTCCTCCTCCTCCTCCTCCTTCACCTCACCCTCTACCAACGACGACGATCGATCGATCAGATCGATATCCAGACACCGATAAATCACTCAGTCGTCCGTCGACGGCAGAGTCATGGCTGGCAACACCAGACACTACCTTTAGTTTCCACAGGAAGATTTTCCATATACATTTGAAAGAGCTATATAAATTTACCGAGACAAAAACAAAGAAACTAGTGACTGAATGAATTAAGGAATTAAGGAATTAATTAATTAAGGAATTAATTAATTAATCGGTTAACGAATAAACGCATGAAAGAACAAACTTTAAAGATAATTTATGATATCGATATGCCGTCACAACCACTAGTACCATCACCTCTAACACCACCGACAACACTAACACCACCAGCACCACCACTGTCACCACAACCATCACCACAACCATCACCCCACTACCATCACTGTTTGTGATAGTCATTACCATCACCCTAGCATTACCACTTCCACCACTACCAACGCCACTAGCACCTCAGCCACAACCATAACCACTTGTCTCATGAGTGTCAGCAGCCGTTCCTAAGGTCAACCTTTGGCGGAGATGGATGCAAATGATTGACCTTTAACCTTTGCGGTTATTTGTCAAGGCCAGTGCTGCTGTCGTGTTTTCTCCATGTCTTGCATGTAGGCATATGTATGTATGTATGTATGTATGTATGTATGTATGTTAGGAAAGTTAGGAGATAAACTAGAATGATACAGTAGACTGAAGCTAGGGATTTTGTTATAAAATTAATTAACTGCAACTGCTTAAAGGTTGAAGTAATTCATCTATCATAAACACTTTACTCTTGGGTGGATTTATGGGCTGATTTATTTACATAGGTATTAGTAATGATTCAGATTTCAAGTCCTGAATGCAGGTTGACTATTAGACCGAGTGCACTGAACTTTAGGCATTGGAATATTTGATATGATATATATATGTGTGTGTGTGTATATATGTATGTACTTGTATATATGTATGTGTGTGTGTATATATATGTGTGTATATATATAAAGCCATATAAACAGGACTATATACTAGAACTGAAATGCTAGGGATAAAAATAGAGTCAAACGCAGGAATGACCATACGCTGGAACTAATTCAGCTGGCGACAGATACTCGCGGGCCGGGCCGATGGTGCACGTGCAGCCAATTAGTGGATACGCACAGGGAGGGGAGTAAAGACACTGTACACGATGGCAACTATACTGGCCCAGTTAATACAAAAGGCAGTCAATTAGTAGATACTCACAGGGAAGGGAGTAAAGAAACTGTATGCGATCTTAATTATGCTGGGTTAGATAACACAAGTGGAAGCTCTAACGCTCGAGTCTCAAGAACCTGTACTATCTGTAATGGAACCAGGTTAAATTTATCAGAGGATAGTGATGAAAATACGAATGAGGAACTCCGTGAAGAACTCAGATTAGAAAGGGAGTTAATTGTAATAGAAGAGATAGAAGGGGAGGAAGAATTAGAGGTAATTTTGAATGAAGACGAAGAAGAAACCTTGAGCAGCATGAATACAGATCCTGACATTAATTACTTTAAGAATGTGAACTGGTCAAGTGACTACATATCACCACCTATGCTCGCTAAAAAGATTAAGGAGGAGAGTGAGCACGAAGGAACTAACTTAAGACTGCTCCACATAAACTGCAGAAGTGTGCTGCATAAATTAACTGAAATCAGGGAATTAGTGGAGGGACTCCAAATATCAATTGTTGCATTATCGGAAACATGGTTAGATGGTAGCCTGGAAGAAACTATCCAAATCCCTGGTTATGACTTCATAGGGAAGGCTAGGCTGGGAGAAAGAGGTGGTGGAGTGGGACTGTTGGTTAAAGATACTCTAAAATTTCAGCTGTATGAACCTAAAGAAGGCTACAAAAACCATAAAACGTATGAAAGTCTTTTTATAAGACTGCTTCTAAAAAATTCGAACCCAATAATAGGAGTAATTTATAGAGCACCCGGTCTGCAATTAAAAGATTTCAATGAGGAATTTGATGAATTGGTAACTGGAATCCGGGATAGCTCTAAGCAAATAATAATAATGGGAGATTTTAATATAGACTTACTCAAACTAAATGAACACAGAGATTCCAACATATTCTATAACTCTTTAATAGCACATCACTACATGCCAACCATAACTAAACCAACTAGAATTACCTCCTCCACACGTACTTTAATAGACAATATATATTGTAGCTCATGGTCCAAGTTGCAAAACTCATACATAGTCATCTCTGACATATCCGACCATTTGCCGATTTACGCAAGTTTTTCCTTGGAGAATGTATATAAAAGAAAGTGCGAAGATAGGACTCAAAGAGTAATAACTGAGGCAGGAAAGGATCAGTTTCAAAGAACCCTGACAGAGATGAATTGGGATGAGGTTATAAGTCTCTGTGATAAAAGAAACGCGAATGAAGCCTATGAAAGTTTTTGGGAGAAATATATTCGGGCCTATAATGAAGCCTTTCCACATAAAGAAGTGACAAAGCATAAGGTAAAATCTAAACAGCCCTGGATGACGGCAGGACTGCTGAAATCTTGCAAAAAGAAAAATCTCTTATACATAAAATACCTGAAATGTCCAAACCAACAAAATAAATTAAAATTTGTACAGTATAGGAATAAATTTAAAACAGTTCGAATTAATGCCGAAAAGAACTACTATGCAGAGGAATTTTATAAACATCATAATGATATGAAGATGACATGGAAAGTTATCAGAGCAGCGATGAACATAGAAGACAAAAAGGTAAAAATGGACTCATTAACAGTAAACGGAGATAAAATAGATGACCCAGAGCAAATAGCAAACATGTTTAATAAATATTTCACCAGTATAGCGACCGATTTAGCGAGTAAAATTCAAAACTCAGTTTTTTCCTTCGAGGATTATATGCCCCCTTCACGATGTAATTCAATGGGACTGACCCTAACTTCACAGGAGGAGATAATGAAAATAGGAAAGATGCTAAAAAAAACCCATGCAGCAGGAGTGGACGAGATTGACCCATATATCGCTACCCCCAATTTATCTATGATAGTGTATCCTTTGGTGGAAATAATTAACTGTTCTCTTCTAACCGGTGTGGTCCCGGACTCACTCAAAATAGCTAAAATAACACCAATTTTTAAAAAAGGAGATACAGAAAATGTGACCAATTATAGGCCAATATCAGTTCTCCCATATTTTGCTAAGTATTTCGAAAAAATTGTATATGATAGAATTAGCAATTATATAAATTCGGCGGATATAATACACCCGGCGCAGCATGGGTTTAGACAGGGGCACTCTACTTCTATGGCACTTTTAGAAATGGAAGATAGAATTTCTAAGGCCATAGACAATAATGAATATTCAGTTGGAATATTCATCGACCTAGCAAAAGCATTTGACACAGTGGACCATAACATCTTGTTAAAAAAGTTATCTATCTACGGAGTAAGAGGGACACAGTTAAAATGGTTTCAAAGTTATTTACAAAATAGAACCCAAAAGGTGGCATGTAATGGTATATTATCAGATATTGGGTATATCACTCATGGAGTTCCACAAGGCTCAAACCTCGGACCACTTCTATTTCTTTTATATATAAACGACCTAGCAAACACCTCAAAAGTCATGCATTTTATACTATTCGCAGATGACACCAATATTTTTTACTCAAACAGCTCCTGGGTGTCCCTTACTGAGATTGTTAATAAGGAACTAGCAACTATAAACACATGGTTTGCAGCAAATAAACTCACCCTTAACATTGATAAGACAAATTTTATATTATTTAAATCGCATAGAAAAATCAGAGTAGTTGATGTGGAGTTACAAATTGATGGAGTACCCATTACCCAAGTTAAAACTACTAAATTTCTTGGTATATACGTTGATCAACACTTAAATTGGAAGGACCACATCAATTATATCACATTGAAAATTGCCAAAATTATAGGGATAATATCTAGAGTATCATACTTGCTTCCCAAGGACATCAGACTGAACCTATATTATTCACTAATATACCCCTATTTAAGCTACTGTAGTATGATATGGGCTTCTAACTATGAGTCCAGACTTAATAAACTAATGGTACTGCAAAAAAAAGCCGTGAGAATAATAAATGGGTCCCCTCGAAGAGAACACTCTGACCCAATATTCAAGAATTTAAATATATTAAAAATCGATCAAATTAGAAGAATGCAAATAGTAGAATTCGTATATCGGTATGAACGGAACTTACTCCCAAATTCGTTCAGGGGATATTTTACCATGGGATCACAAATCCATGCACATAACACTAGAAGAGCAGCTACATATCGCCCAATACGGGCTCGTACAAATATAAGAGAATTTAGTATGAAAGCATCAGGGCCACAACTCTGGAATGAGACTCCACTTCATATTCAGCACTCTAAAAATCGCTTCGAATTTAAAATTCAACTAAGAGAATATCTAATTAATGTATAGCTCCCCCCCCCCCCAGTTTGATATGACAAAAGCCTTAATTAACAGAAGAGACATCTCCAATTGGTGGGCGTGTACGTGCACCGGGGCCCGGCTGTTGAGCCATTTAGTTAAGAATTTAGTTAAGCGAGTTTGAACGTAATTAAGAAAAGCCAGCCATGAATTTAGAAATTGTAATACGTTGTATGGGTGACCCCGCCTAGCGGGATTATATCCCTTTGGGGCCACCCTTTGCAACCTTTAACCAGTATTTATACGTTGTATTTATAATCGAAAAGATGTATTTTTTCTTGTGGTTTTTTACGTTGATATATGGAAAGCTTGTTACGTTTTGGTTTTTTGGTTGCAATAAAGACTTTTTGATTTGATTTGATTTGATTTGATGTATGTATGTATGTATGTATGTATGTATGTATGTATGTATGTATGTATGTATGTATGTATGTATGTATGTAGTTTGTATGTGTGTGTGTTTGTATGTATGTGTGTATGTATGTAAGTATGTATGTATGTATGTATGTTTGTATGTGTGTATGTATGTATGTATGTATGTATGTATGTATGTATGTATGTATGTATGTATGTATGTATGTGTGTATATGTATGTAAGTATGTATGTATGTGTGTATGTATGTATGTATGTATGTATGTGTGTATGTATGTGTGTATGTATGTATGTATGTATGTATGTATGTATGTATGTGTGTATATGTATGTAAGTATGTATGTATATGTGTATGTATGTATGTATGTGTGTATATGTATGTATGTATGTATGTATGTGTGTATATTTGTATGTATGTATGTATGTATGTGTGTATATTTGTATGTATGTATGTATGTGTGTGTGTATGTATGTATGTATGTATGTGTGTATGTATGTATGTATGTATGTATGTATGTATGTATGTATGTATGTATGTGTAGTGGTTAACTTCTATGGCACCAAATTATCATTGGAAGACATGCACTCAATGACACGGCTAATTGGTACCACACATACTGACAAACCCACGCACAGATTCCAGACCACGAAGGCGCCGATTAGTCTGAAGAGCGAGCCCACTGACCAACTGACCAGATGCCACGTGTACAGGAATATACAGACGGACGAAGACGAATACGGACAGAGACAAGAGACAGAGAGAGAGGGAGGAACAGACACAGCTATGCGAGTAAGCGAGTAACCAGACCGACGGACTCGACAGTATAAATAGAGACCGAGCTTAACATGAAGAGGACGAGAGAGTAGAGAAGAGAAGAGTTGTCACGAGTTATAGTAGAAGGTTGTCGTCGTAATTGTAAAGCGTTAATAAACATATGAACTGCTGCTGAACGTCGTGTGAGTCTTTCTTCGGGCCATCGGCCTGGGGCCGATCTGGTCGTCGAGCGCGGAGATGCTCCGCTCGGTCGTCCTAGGGACGCGCCGATAACTACAGACACGAACGTCAACTAGACAACTACCTTACACTACATTCTCTCCTACTACCTACATACATCAACCTCCTCATCAAGTAGCCACGCTACATATGTATGTATGTATGTATGTATGTATGTATGTATGTATGTATGTATGCATGTATGTATTTGGACACAGTGTTTTCTGAGCTACTTGTGGCAGCATGGAGTTCTAATTACACATGAGAAGGAGTTATGTGAGCGAATCGCTGTACTGGAGCGTGGGACCAGCAGATCTCCACGTGCTGACGAGAGTAATGTCTTCAGCGCCTTTATTAAAGTACTTCACAGAAGTCTTGTCAATTTGTCATCTCTTCGTTCGTCTTGTCTTACGCGAGGTGTGCTATAAACAATAACACATTACAACTGTATTTCATATAAAATCTCCTTCCGAAGTTAATAAGTGCAACAAGATCATACTTACGACAGAACATCGATGGCGCTGAGCAACTGTGAGTAAAGGATTTGCTCAAGGTCCTTGCACAGGGACCTGAATGGAGACCCGAACCCGTACTCTCCGTGCCCCAAATTAGACACTCCTTGCGAACATATTGAATAATCCGTTCAACTCACAGCGTTTCTTTTGGACCTCCATGGGTGGGTGCTTGGTAGTGTAGTGGTTAGCGCGCTGGACTGTCAATCGAGAGGTCGGGGGTTCAAATCCCCGCCAGGGCAGAAATTTGTGTCGAGGTTTCTACTCCACCTGCTCTCTCTACAGGCGTCTAGCCAGCTCAGCTATTATGAGTACACTGACCGTATGCTGTCAGAGGTAAGATGAGACGGCGAGGGAAAGGACTGGCCACCCTCCCTCATATGCCGAGGCTAAGAAAATGAAGTCGCTAAAACTCCACTGCCATGGCTGCCTATATATAAGGACCAGCTTAAGGGACTGCTCTTCTTTGGAACCTGCAAAGTTGTATGATGGATTGAGAGAGAAAGTCTCATGTAGGAGAAACGGATGATGCAACGCATGATTGGCTGGAGTCTTAAAAACTTGTATAGCGCATTTCCATGTAGCCGTACTCCTGAGAAAGTATCTTCTGTGTTAAAATATTGGGTAACCTTGGCATTGATATCCCCCAACTTTAAATCCCCTATCCGCCAGTGCGTGTTACTATGTGGATTCTACAGAAGTGTATGCAGTTTTCTAGACACCACGCCTTGTATATCAGACACTATCAGCTGCATTTCTAGATTCAGTAGACAGCCGTGTTTTAACGCCTGTGATTGGCTAATCACTGCGATATATATAATTATTCAAATATATACATATATATACATATATGCATACATACATACATGCATTTGCATACACACATACATAAATAAATATACACATTTATTTTTTGCATACAGTTGCATACACTGCATGCATACATTTGCATACATACATAAATATACATATTTTTTTATGCATACAGTATGTGTACATCCAGATTTGAGAGGTTCACAAATGACTAAATGCATGAATAATTAAGTAAATAACGGCATGGAAGAATAAAATGTCTAACGGAGCGTCACATTAAGTGTGTCCGTTACACCAGACAATTTATGCACTACTCAGTCCTTATCCCCGATGACTACCATCTGCACACTACTCCATACATGCGCCTTGGAGTGGCTTCTCGAGGCGCTATATAAATTGCCTGCAGGCTGAAACGCGCCGGTCTCGCACGCAATCGTCTGATAATGATTAAACATTTATGATGCGCCAGATTTACTGTGACCGAGATTACGCATGCGTTGGTGCTTCTCTGACGCGGGTCGTCTGTGATTGGCTGGAGAAATGCGAGTATTTACGCAGATTACGACCCTCGGTTGATTAAGATTACATTAGGTCACGTGACACAACGCGTTTCAGTGCTTCCGGTTTCGTCATTCGTTCGTGTTATAGTTCATTCATTCATTCGATCTTTTTTTCATTCACTCATGGATTGTTCGTTCGTTCATTCAAATGTTCATTAGTTTCTTTGTTCATTAAGTCATTCATTAATTCACTAAGTCATTTAGTCATGCCGTCACTTGCTAAGTCAGTCATTCAGTAACCAGTCAGAAATTCTCTCAGTGAGCCAGTCAGTCAGTCAGTAAGTCAGTCAATTAGTCAGTGAGTGAATCAATGAGCCAGTCAGTCAGCGAGTGAGCCAGTCAGCCAGTCAATGAGCTAACGAGCCAGTGAGCCAGTCAGTGAGCCAGTCAGTGAGCCAGTCAGTGAGCCAGTCAGTGAGCCAGTCAGTGAGCCAGTCAGTGAGCCAGTCAGTTAGTCAGTCTTACAGCCAGTTATCCTGCTAGCTAGTTAGTCAGTCAGTCTGTGCTGCACTTCTTCAAGTCACCTACTCAGAAGCACTCCCTCGTTGAGTGCAGAGATCATGTGACCCTAGCCATAGTACCTGAATATCTACAGTGGAAAGAAACGTTTGAGATTATGTTCTCTGAAGCACAGAGTACAGTTAATCTGGCACAATGCCTCTGAACTTAGATTACAACATTTAACATTGTAGACATTACAACTTAGTACATTAAATAGTAACTGAAATAAACATGTTGCACTAGGTGACATTACAGCACAGTACATTAAATAACCAAATAACATGTTGCATTAAGTAACATTGTAATATAGTACATGAAATAGAAAATATAAGAACAAGTTAACGGGTACATTAAGTAACATTACAACCTAGTTCATTAAATAGTAAATTAAGTAACATGTTGCATTAAGTAACATTGCTAATATAGTACAACTAATGTTACATTAGATAAATTGCAACGAAGGCCTTGTGCCTTTAAAAATATAAATCACAACATGGTCATTAGATAACATTACATATTGGACCAAATGTATTTAGTTACTTCCTACATTACACCACAGCTCGTAACTACTGTATGCCTACATTTCTTGGTAACAATGTTTTGTTAGAGCAAAGTGTTCAGAATTCAAATTCCAACGTTGTCAAGCCATGCAATCCGTTAGCCATGGCATCTATATTTAGAGGATGGTAACTCGTCGAAATAATTGCATATCCAGTTGCATTCTCACCCACAGATGTCGCCTCATTTAAGTTTTTTTTGCCGGCTATTAAATGTGATGATTTAAGTGTTTTGCTCTGGAAATGTAATTATTCTTCGATTTTTTTCTGTGGAAGTCTACCAATGCACTTACCTCCTGATGCCTTTGACTCTGTGCAGCAGACATTTGCTAAATGTCTTAAAAAGTAATTGTTTAGATCTGCTAGACAGGAACAGAGCTTTTGTAAGATACTTAAATGCGCTATATTAGTGTCTTGAAACATACATACATACATACATACATGCATACATACATACATACATACATACATACATACATACATACATACATACATACATACATACATACATACATACATACATACATACATACATACACACATACATACACAAGTACATACATACATGTATGTGCATACACACATACATATATACATACATACATACATACATACATGCATACATGCATACACACATACATACACACATATATACATACATGCATACATACAATGTCATACATACATACATATCTACATACATAATAGCTACATAATACATACATACATACTTACATACATATATACATACATGCATACATACATATATACATACATACATACAAATAAACATTCACACATACATACATACATTCAACATACATACATGCATGCATATATATATACATAAATACTTACATACAAATAAACACACACATATACCTGCATACATACGTACAACATACATTTAACCGCCTGCATTTTTGCTTATAACTTCCTGTCCGCCAGAGGGCTGCCCTCAAACTAGTCACACGACGTTAAACAATGGCTTTCCAGTTCTCTGTATTATTCTTCGACCGGTTGTTGAACTAATGTTTTTACTTTTCTGCGCTTTAGTCCAGAGATAGTTGAAAACCAGCTTCTCTGGCCATCAGCCCAGCTAAGGAAGACCATTTAAGATATTCTTCATTATTATTAGAGTTGTTTTAGGAAACCATGTCAAGCATTGGTTTCATGTAGATGTGTTGTGACATTATATTCACAATAGCACTATCTAAATGACTTTCGAGATTAGTCTTATGGATTTATTTTCTGTATATACAGTGTCATGGTAACGCTTTAGTTAGTAATTTTTCTGGTTCTTAAAAATAATAATTGTAGTAAATAAATAAACGAATTATCGCTTAGAGAGAACGCTTATACCAACTGCTCTTTTGTCTTAATATCGCTTTACTAAATACAACTTTCTATAAACTGTTTGCAACTTTAAACTACTTTCAGAACTTTTAAATCATAAAACTTCCACAACTAACGACCCGCGATCTTGCGCCCGACGTCACAATGTTGTCACACAGTTGATTCCTACCAAGCGAAGCACGTCAACCTGACGTCACTGAGCGATCACGTGCCAAGCTTCATTGTGAACCCGTCAGTACTTCACAAAGCCAAGAAACGGCAAAGAAAACGTGATACAATCGAGTCACTTCCTTGGAGTCACATCCGGGACACCTGGTGACATCACATCCGGTCCAATTTGCGTGGAGTCATATTCAGGTCACTTTCACGTTTGGTTCGCCTGCGAGAAGTTGCATCCTTCCCGCTTGTGTGACGCACCATCCGGGTCGCTTGAGTGACCGCAAATCCGGCGGGTCACTCTCGTGACGTCACATCCGGTCGGAGTCGACAGCGCGTGTGGCCGGTGACGTTCTGCGTTGAGCTGTTGGATATGAAAAAGCAAAACGTGCGAACACTGTCGTTGATAGTCTGTACGTTCACGTATCTTCTCGTTGGAGCCGCGGTCTTCGATGCGTTGGAGTCGGAAAACGAGACAAGAGAGAAGAAGGAACTGGGAAAGCACGAGAAACGATTCAAACAGCTCTACAACATCACCGACGAAGACTTCCTCAACATCACGACGAACATCATCAAGTTCGTTCCGCACAAGGCCGGTGAACAGTGGAAGTTCACGGGCGCCTTCTTTTTCTCGACCACCGTCATCACGACCATCGGTAGGTGATTCAAACTCTGCTCAATCCTGATTGTCAGTTTCGTTTTAGGTGTTGTGTTGTAAGTGTAATTACAGCAGTATTCAAATCGTAGTTAGTATTATTGTGCATTTATTAAGTGCCGCTATCCGATATCCAAGCATAAGTCGATGGCGTTGTGCAATTATGAGTGAAGGACTTGCTGAAGGTCAACCCTACTCAGCGACCGTCTCAGGAGAGGAGGTTCGACCCGCACTTTGCGTGTTACAAGTAGAGTGCTCTAACCAATCGGCTACCATCTCCCACATCCTAAGTGCATCTGTAAGATTAAGTGCTGCATTCATTCCTTCGTTCACTTGTTCTTTGTTCATCTGTTAATTTTAAATTAACGAAGTGGATCTTGGATATATAAAGTTCAGCTTCGGCAGAAGACAAGACTCGGAAACATCGTTGAAAGCATCTGCCTGTATATGGAAATCCTTAATAGAATTTCCTGACATCCCTTGAATTCCTGGCATTTATAGAATCATTATTAGAATCTCTGACATTCCTAGAATTACTGGCATTCTTAGAATGTCTAAAATTCCTAGGATTCTTGACAGTCTTAGAATTTCTGACATTCCTAGAATTCTTGACATTCTTAGAATTTCTGACAATCCTAGAACTCGTGGAATTCTTGGAATTCTGACATTCCAAGAATTCCTGACAATGACGAAGACGTTAATGAATATCATTCCTGTCGAATGACACTTGAGTGGACTATGAACGAATCCCCAAATCCTGAATCGGGGATCAGTTCATAAAAAGACTTCTTGTGCGCTTCCCTAATCATGCTCACTCAAGCTTAGCTTACTCCAGTACCAAATCACATTGCTTGGTGACGGAAATACTTGTAGACCGTTACTTTTTTCGTCACGCGAAGTCCTCTGAACATCTTCGAACCCACAACCGTTGGACAATCAATTCAATCATTCATTCATTCATTCATTCATTCAGAGGACTTATATAGCGCCTCTCCAAGACACCTACCCAGAGGCGCGCCAGTATACCCTCTCTCTGCCAAGTTTGGAACTTGAAAATGGTCTGCTGCCATTAAATCGATGATCACTAGAGTAGTTTTATATGGAATTATTTCTGTACAGTGTTATGGAAATGACTTTCAAGAGTAGTGATATTCAAGAGTACCGGTAGTGATATGGAATTATTTATGTACAGTGTTATGGAAATGACTTTCAAGAGTAGTGATATGGAATTATTTATGTACAGTGTTATGGAAATGACTTTCAAGAGTAGTGATATGGAATTATTTATGTACAGTGTTATGGAAATGACTTTCAAGAGTAGTGATATGGAATTATTTATGTACAGTGTTATGGAAATGACTTTCAAGAGTAGTGATATGGAATTATTTCAGGACACTGTTACAGAAATGACTTTAAAATCAGTGATATGGAATTATTTGAATGCACTGTTCTAGCAATGACTTTTAAGAGTAGTGGTATGGAATTATTTCAGTAAAATGTTATAGAAACTTTCTAAAGTAGTGATATGAAATTATAGAAATGACAGAAATGACTTGAGGGTTGTGTTATATACATGAACCTTTAGACTACCTCTATATATCTGCTATTGTTAGAATACAGTCTAGTTGAAAATATTTTTAAGAGAAGTGTCATAGGCAAACACTTCTAAGAGTAGAGCTAAGGGCGTTATTTTTGAGAGCAGTGTTGCAGATAGAAGATACTTTTAGCCACTTGTGATTCGTGGGTGATCTTACTCGGCGTAGTGCATAAATCCCTCTCTCAAAATACACGGACCGCATTTGGCTGGAATTTATCTCGATAGCAGCAGATTGCACATTTCACCAATTTCCATGCAAATGTGTCTGTTGTTAACATATTTTGATGTTTTCTCCATCGCAATGTCCAGCCGTATTGTGACCGAGCTGCAGTTGGCCCAAACATAATACACAAGGTCGAAAATAATGCTTTTAGATATTTCTGGGAAAAAGAACTCCAGTTTTAAGCGTAGTATTGCATATATTATGTTGGTTTTAAGAATAGCGTTAAGGCCATTACTTTCAAAAGTAGTGCTATGAGAATAAATGTTAGTAAACATTAAAAAGTTACTTTATGAGTTACAGTCATTATCATCGGAGATTTTTTATATAGCACCTCTCTTCAAGAGACAATTATGATAAGCGCTCATAAAACTGTGAAGTGTTTTATTGAGACAAAGTCTTTACGACGGAACAGATCTAAACCAACAAACACAGATACGCCGAAGTCTAACCCGGAAAGAGTGTGTTAACATTACTGTCAACGATCTTGACAGGAATGTGAATAACATTGCTGTCAACATCATTGTTATGGACCATAAGATTGCCAGACGTACGGAAATAACAGTACGTGTCCTCCTTCTTGGTTTCATGTCCTCTGTTCGGCAGGCAAAGCTAAAAACCTGTATGGTTGTTGTATTGGGCTATTGTCTGTTATTTTGTAGCCGTTTTAACGACTTAACACGCGCGTGTTGTCCCTAAGTTTTCTTAACTAGCCTACTTATTTTTTTACTGCAGCTCTATTTTTCAAACGTTTCTAGTCCATATGAGTAATGTTACAATGTATCTATAGTCAAACTGCTAATTTTATTTCCGGTAGCAGAGCTGAGTCTGTGGTTCGTTTTTTTAAATTGTAATGCAGCTGTTCAATATGACTTCTTTTCTTGGCAACTTAGGAGACCCCTTACTCCGGAGTGAAACATTCAATGTGTCCTCCTTTGTCCTGCTTTCCAGCTTTCTGTGTCCTCCTTTGGCTATTCATGTATCTGGTTATGGGTACTAGTGTTATGCACACTACTGTTAACAGTAATGTTATTCAAATTATTTAAAGAGCAGTGTTGTAGGCGTATCTTTAAAAGTAGTGTTATACATATACTGTTGGCAACATTGTTTTTAAACTTACTTTTAACAGCAGTTATAAGGACTGTTTTTTAAGTAGTATATGTTAGAAGAAATACTTTTAAGAGTGGCATAAGCTACACTAGAGTGAAGATTGAACTTCAGTGGTAAACAGATAACTTTTAAGCGTTCATTTACGAGACATTTATGCGTGCCTGCCTACTGGCCACATTATTTCAGTGGGTGTAGCCAGGAACGTTAAACCCTGGACGGATTCATGGATAGCCAAAGGCGACTCATGTTGATACGACCGACAATCCGCAGATGGTGAGTATTATGCGCCTCAAGGGATCCGTCAGAAAAGAATGGCTACTGCTGCTGAGCATTCAAGAGCCTTAGGTGTGCTGTGGGTGGTTTCAATCTCTTGCCTGTACTTCGCATTAAGTACGGTGGCTGATGATGCTAGGCAGGAGGAAACGGAGGAAGAGTTGGGGAGTAAGAAGAGGAACTAGAAGAGGAGGAGGAGAAAACGGAAGAAAATGAGAGGAGGAGGAGAAAGCAGAAGAGCAAAATACAGAGGAGAAGAATAATGAGGAAGAGGAGGAAGATGTATAAAATATGGTGGTAAAGATGGTATAAAATACTACGTGGATAGTACAACTGTTGGTACTGAGGAGAAAGGAGATGAAACAGGCGTAAGAGGAGGAGGAAGAGGAGCAAGTAAAAGAAAAGAAAAGTAGTGCTTTAAAAATACAATGCAATGATGCAAAGGAGGATGCCAAGGACGTAGAAGAAGAAGAGGAGGAGGAGAGAGGATCGTTGAACTTATACTGGTGCAATTGGTATAAACAACGCTGTTGAGGATATTGAAGAGGTCACTGAGGAGGATGGCGAGAGGAAGAGAACGAAGAGGAATATGCATGAAGAGGCAGAGGAAGAGGAGAAAATAGAGGATGAAAGGTCGGAAGATGAAGAAACGAGAAGAAATTAGAGGATGAAATGAAGGACGCTGATGAGAAGGAGGAGGAACAGAAAGATGAAAATGAGAAGATAGAGAAGGAAGATTTTTATAAGAATATGGGTTATAGGAAGGAGGAGGAGGAAAGAGCAAGATGATGAAAAGGGGAAGAAAGAAGAGGATGAACTGGAGGACGCTGCTGAGAAGGAGGAGGAGGAGAAAGATGAAAAGGAGGAGAAGTAGGAGAAAGTAGGATGAAAATTAGGAAAATGGCGAGAAGCAGGAGGAAGAGGAAGATGAATTGGGAAAAGGATAAGGAAGGTATTGATAAGAATAAAGTTTATAGGAAGGAGGAGTGTGAAAATGACGAAGATGATGATAAGCAGGAGGAGATACAAGAGAAGGACAAGGAGAAAGAGAAAAGGTGGAAGTGGAAAGAGAGGCGGAAGAGGCAGAAGAAACTTGAACCCACGATCTTGAACCAGGTTCTCATGATTGATCCTTTTTTTGTTCGCGTGATA